>WNNJ02000107.1:0-215391 GCA_012934845.2 Pomphorhynchus laevis | reverse complement strand
TTAATTATTAATAAATTATTTTATTACTTTTAATTAAATAATAAATTTTAATAAATTCTAATGTTCATTTTTTATTTATAACTAAGAAATTAAAAACAATCTAAGATTAATTATGAAATACATTACTATTTTATTAAATTTACTAATTTATTAAATTTTAATAAAAATCTTAGACTATTTTATTATTTTTTATAAGGTAAATAAATTTATTAAATAATTATAATAATTATTATAATTTTTTATATAAAAATTATAATATTTTAAAATTTATTATTTAATAAAAGTAATAAAATTATTTATTAATAATAATTATTATTTACCTTATAATAACTTATTAGGTAAATAATTTAAATAAAATATAAAAATTGTAATTTTCTATTTAATTTATTTACCTAATTACAAATTATAAAATAGTAATGTATTTCATAATTAATTTTAGATTGTTTTTAATTTCTTAGTTAAAAATAAAATATGAACATTAGAATATATTAAAATTTATTATTTAATTTAAAGTAATAAAATAATTTATTAATAATTAATTTATTTATAATAACTTATTAGGTAAATAATTTAAATAAAATATAAAAATTGTAATTTTCTATTTAATTTATTTACCTAATTACAAATTATAAAATAGTAATGTATTTCATAATTAATTTTAGATTGTTTTTAATTTCTTAGTTAAAAATAAAATATGAACATTAGAATATATTAAAATTTATTATTTAATTTAAAGTAATAAAATAATTTATTAATAATTAATTTATTTATAATAACTTATTAGGTAAATAATTTAAATAAAATATAAAAATTGTAATTTTATATTTAATTTATTTACCTAATAGAAAATAATAAAATAGTAATGTATTTAATAACTAATCTTAGATTATTTTTAATTTCTTAGTTAAATCAATCAAATCAAAATCACTTTATTGAAGAAATACAGAGCAAGTATCTTAGCTCATATACATGAGGTTTCATATAGAAAGAAAAAAGATTTGTAAAAATTAAAAATCAGCGTTTGTCAGAAAATTGAGTTAATCATCGAGTTGAAATGAGTTTTGTCATTTTATATGAATTGAGGATTTATTCTTTTATTATGGTAAGTAATAGCATGGTGCAGGAAACTATCCAACATATGTTGTGTTCTAACAGAATTTGTGATGTATTTACGAGTATGTCGCATGTTTTTGATGTTTCTGTTATTTATTTCTTCTTCCGCACCTAATCTTTCGAGCAACTTCGCGTTTCCAGCTATGCGTAAAAATAGATTCTTCCCTATAGTTTTAGTTTGCGCGGAAAATATAGTCGGGGTGCGCATTTACGTATCAAATCATCTATATGTAAGTGCCATAACATATTGTCACTAAATCTCATTCCTAGGATTTTTAAGCTGTTCACCCTTTCAAATCCAAAATCAATAAGTTGTGTTGAGAATGATCTTTTTAAGCAGAAATGTACTATTTTAGACTTCGTGCTATTTATTTGCATACTATTTTTTGAGCACTATTTAAGAAGTTCATCAATTTCGATAAGCGGGCGATTTGATATATGTACACTTGGTGCGGAATTTAGAATAGTGGTCATCCGCATATTTAACGCATATTGAATTATCTAGAGATACGTCGTAGTCCTGTACAAAAAGATTGAATAGTAGGGGAGAGATTAAGCCTTATTGAGGTAAGCCAATATATGAAAAACATTACTTAGAAAACGTGTTTTTGTGTACAATCCTTTGGCTTCCACCAGACAGGTAAGATTGAATGAACTTTAGTTGCCATTTAGAGAAACATAATGTCTTCAATTTATTCAATAACACACAATGGTCAATTGTGTCGAATTCTTTGCTCAAATCAATTTGAAGTGCTTATACTATAGTTTGGGATCGTAAATCGAGATTATTGATTGCAAACTGATATATTCTCATAAGTGCATTCATTGTATTGTCTTGCTGGCGAAAAGCGTGTTGGTGGATATCTAAGCGATTTAGATATATTTAATAACTTCGACGGCGAAAAGCCTTTTCAATTAGTTTTGCAAAAGCCTGTAGCAATGATATTGGACGGAAACATTCTGATGTTACTGGGTTTGACTGTTTAGGAATTAAAACAACGTTATAAAGTAATAATGGTTATAAAGTAATTTAATAATAAATTATAATAAATTCTCATTTTATATATTATTTATAACTACGAAATTAAAAATAATCTTAGATTAAAAATTTAATTAATAATTAGTATATTTTTTATTATGCAATATAAACAATCTAATACTAGAAATTAAATAAATAAATTATTTTATTACTTTTTATTAAATAATAAATTATAATAAATTCTTATTTTTGTGTTTTATTTATAACTATGAAATTAAAAATAACCTAATATTTGAAATTTAATTAATAATTAGTTTATTTTTTATAAGATAAATAAATTAAATAATAAATTATAATAAATTATAATTTTTATATTTTATTTAATAGTAAAAATTTAAAATTTGTCTAAGATCAATTACTTAGATAATTCTTAGATAATTTAATTACTTTATAAATTGAGTAAATTACTAATAAATTTAAATTAATCTTAGACCTATTTTAATAAAAATTTTCATATTCTTTCTTGTTTAAATAAATTATGTGAATCACAAAATAATATATTACTAAATAATAACTAAATAATATTCAAAAAATATATATTTTTTGAGTTAATATTATTGAAGAACAATTTATTTATATTTGAAAATATCTTTGTATAATAATTTATCTTTATTAGCTTTATTATCTTTATTTATCTTTGTATAATTAATCAATAATAAAAAATTGTAAAATTATTAAATTTAGGTAAATTTAGGACAATATTTTTTATAATTATTTTGAACTAAATTTTGATATTATAATTTTTCTCGAATATTTATTTTTAGTACAATTGTTTAAATATAAGCGAATAAAATAATATTTATATTTCTTGTTGCTTTTTCTTCCAATTTTTCATTTTATTTGTTTCAGACAAAAAAAAACTATTTTTATTTTTATAAGTATTTTTTTCATAGCCTGATAATTGTGACAATAGAATGGTTTATATTTCCCTATAGACAAAATAAATTATCCCTGCTAACATTTGTGACAAAGTGAAATCGTGTAAATCACCATGAACGAATTGTCAATGTTGATTTGAAATTTTACAAGTTAACATTTACAAATGTTAACAAAAGTCTACAAATCAAGGTTTTATGTTTATTCATTTAGAAATATTTTAAATGTCGTTAATAATTTAAAAAATCAGACTTCAACTGTTCACGCATTGATTTATTAAGCATTGATTAATTGATTGAGTGAAATTTAATTATATATTTTAAGTCAAATTTTCAATCATTAGAACACAAAAACACAATAACAAAATAATATAACTAAATTCATCTGTTCAATAAAATATTTTAAAATAAAATATTATTATATTATAATAAAATTATTATATTTAATAATATTATATATACTATAATTATAAAAAGTTATATTAAAATATATTATAAAATCATCTGTGCAATAAAATATTATTTTATATAAAATAATATTTTATAAAAATAATGATCTGCTTTTAGCTGTCGTAGATACCTAAAAGCAGATAATTAAAAGCAGATAATTAATAATTATAATATAATATATTATCTGATATAACTATAATATAATTATATAATTATAATTATAACAATATTATAATATATTATTATAATTATATCATAATTATAATTGAGCTTGTATTTTCATAATTGAGCTTGTATTTCATAATTGAGCTTGTATTTCATAATTGAGCTTGTATTTCATAATTGAGCTTGTATTTCATAATTGAGCTTGTATTTGTATACAAGATTGAGCTTATATATAATTAAGCTTGTATTTGTATACTTGTATAATTGAGCTCGCATAATCATAATTGAGCTTGTATTTTAAACACAAGCTCAATTAAACATTACTCGTATACCTGAAGCGGTCTTCGAGTACAGCGAAAACCGGAAAAAATCGAAGTACAGTGAAAGAGTGCGATGAATTAAAAATAGTTCATTTGTTCCATTAGTTTTTTCAACAGCAGGAGGATTTGGCAAAGAAGCTAGCATGTTAGTGAAAACAATTGCATCGACGCTAGCACAAAAAGAACCCTTAAGTTACAGTGATTTAGCAGTGAAACTTAAGAGAAAGATCAGCTTCTAAATCTCTCGGTCAATATCTGCTAGTTTGCGAAGTCCACGCTCATCCCGTGGTACGCCACTACGTTTAGGCGAGCGAGCAGTATTACAATAAGAACAGTAACAAATAGGAATCCTCCAGTTCTCATTTTCGGGAAAACAAAATCTTTTGTTTATTATAATAATAAATCTCTCTCTTTTAAAAAAATTATATCATAATTATACAGAGTTCTATTTCCCGTTCCGCCTTTCGGCTGGGCAAATAATTATAAAATAGAAAATTAGTCAGAATCAATAAATTTGAAGTATACAGATTGTCTTCTTCATGCGTCGTTTGTTGATCAATTACGAAGATCATTAATCTCTTGAAGTGACATAAGACTGAGGTGAGGGCAGGCTAGATCATGGAGCAAGGCATCACAGGAAGAAGCACAGAAGTGGCATATACAAGAAGAATCACGGCGATGACAAGTGAGAAGTCGGCGACAGTAGTTATCATGAAAACCATGAATAGATAACCTCCATATCAATGGACGTTTCACATTTGACGGTGATCTTCCAACTGTTTTGCAGGTACACAGGTGAATTGGCTAAATCATGATCAACGTTTAAGAATTTAGTCTCAAGAGCTACCAAATGTTGAAGATAACTAGACGTTTGAACACATCTAAGACTACTACATAGTCGGACACTAAGCGGCTTTATTTTTGCCAAGTATGTGATCGCTGTCGTACTACATTTATTGGATACTCCAACTATATGTTTCAAAAATCGGGCCTGACACCTATCAATCTGTCTAAAATTTAACTCAGTGAGGTCCTCTCAGAATGTTGCCAGCCCTTACTGAATAATTGGTAGAAGCATTAACTCAAAATATCTCAACGCTCCCTCAAACGACAGCTTCCTCAGTTGAGGATATGAAGCCGTTTTAATTGCTATCTTAGAAGATTTAGCCTTAAGGTGCGCGGTAAAAGACCATCTAGACGTTAATAGAATGCCAAGATACTTATAATTAGTACATAACTCAGGTGTCTGAGACTATAAAAAGCGAGTAATGCTTGCATAAACGACCAGCACCGCGGAACTTCACTACCTTTGATTTTGAAATGTTGATGTCTAGTTCATTCCGACCGCAAAATGCAGTCAAGCCATCGAGTTCCTTTTGTGCCGTGCCTAGGTTTCTTGTCAGGATCACAAAATCGTCAGCATATAGCGCCAACTCAACCTCGTTTGCAAAAGACCGTATAACCGATGGTAAATCAATAACGAGGATTGAAAATAATAGATGACTGATTGGGTCACCCTGCAATACGCCATGATTAAGCGTGAAGAAGTCGGAGTATGCTCAATTATCGAATACCTTGACACGGTTAGGTAATAGAATCTTATATAGTAGGCGAAGAAAGTGCCCACGAAGATTACAATTTTTATGCAGCTTACAATTATTATAATATCATAATTATAATATTAATGTAGAGGAAATTTATTAGGGCACTGCGTCTCTCGACTTGGCTAAATGAAAGAAATTAAATAAAACATTGTGCAACGACTTCATTTGAAATAATATCAATATTTGATAGTCCATCGCTAGTTCCCAACAGGCAAAAAGAAATTTAGCAGGTTTATCAAGTTAGGCGTAAACTTAACCCATCGATCTTCTTCAAAGATTTTTGCGCTAACACCGGGCACTCAAATACGTGGGATAAAGACTCACATCTATCACCACAGAAAAAACACATATGAAACTCCATGTTTATGGACGGGTATGCGAGTGCGACAAAACTTGTCGTGATATCCGTGTAAAGAAACCCTCCAAACGAGGGGGCGTTTAGAAGCACACGGAGACTGCCAACTCGTTTGCGTATTAACTGGTGAAGTGTACAGTTGTATGCTCTAGCTTGCTAACCTTATCTGTAAAGTCTTTTTTATTTTGAATATAATGTACCGTATCTTGGGCTCCCATCATATTTCGTAAATACTCCGTACATAACTCGACTTTAGATAAAACATAAACCGCAGTCGTCGAGCACTTTAGAGAGACGCCTACAACACGCTTAATGAATCTGCCTTTACATTTGTCGATCTGCGCAAAATTAGCCGTCGTGAGGTCTGCCCAGATTGCTGAAAGCGCGTACGACAAAATCAGTAGAAGCATGACATGAAAATACTGAAGAGCACCGCCAAGCTTACCAAAACATTTAACTCGCGAAGTGGCTATGACGATTTTCGCACATTTCTTTTCAATATGAAGCTTAAAAGACCACCTACTTGTCAGTAGCATCCCCAAGTACGTGTATTGATTACTGAACTATACTTTCCTGCTGTTTAAACTAATCTCGTATTATAATATTAATAATATGAAGAAGAAAAGGTTTTTTAAGTGGCAAATGTGACTATCAGTCACTTACAAGCCCACTAAAATGACAAAAAAATTATAAATCAGGATTCCGTAGAAATGTAAATAAACATTTTTTAAATTGTACATATGAAGATGATGCAGTAACACTTGAGAAAATATTGTCCCACAGTTTAGGCCCTGCAATCGAGTATGATCGATGCGTGATGAGCAAAAACGACGTGGAACATATAATCTTGATCTTGTAGAATGACTGCTTAGCGAAATAGAAGTTGTGGATTTACTGGATAATGTAGGTAAGATGAGCTGTGAAGGGGCGTTGGCATTTATGATGTTCCACATAAAGCATGCTAGTTTAAATCTTATGCGGTTCATAAATAATGGTTTTGGGAATTATTATCAAGTTATGACGAATACATCATTTAGTATCATGTGATCTATGATATCTATAAATAGATTTCGACAAGGTCAATTATGTCATTCAAATATTTCAAATTTATGAGACATGGATAGATGTCTCGGCATTCATTCTTAATCAATTGATGTAGAATTTGTGTTTAGCAAATCACTTGATTGAAAAATCATAAAATGTGGTCATATGTTCAGTGTAAATTGCGATAAAAATATAGATTTATATTTCGAACAAGACATGATGCTCATCTTCTGTATTGTTGTGAATTTAAACTGTTGAATGTATTACCCATAACTATATACAATGATATTATCAAATAAATTAGTATAGTTTGGTTACATTGCTAAAATTGAATAATTTTAATTTATATACTGACTCCAATTAATGACGTTACAAATCGATTGTTCATTCATTGATTTAGTTATTGTTTAATGTCAATCCGTTTGGGGCAATCCGAAGGGGACATTTGATGCAAATGCATCAAACGTAAATGCATCATAAATATTAAATATCAACTATACCATATTTCCAATTGCCAGATTTTTCCTAACAAAAAGGTGGAAAATGTTGTTTTCCAACTGAATGTTGTTCTCTTACTGTGAATATTCAAGGCTCTATTAAATGCCCTTTTTAAATTAAATACAGTTATTGAAGGTAATAAAATCAACCCTTGATTAAACTAACATATCGTGTACGACTCAGTTAAATGTGCTTTCATGTACGACTCAGTTAAATGTGCATTTTATTTTTAAGAATTTTGGATCCAGACGGATGTCTATTCTCTCAACGCATTCTATCCCGAAATGAATTTGTGGATCCAAGGAGCAAGACGTCCAATATAAGGTAATATTTTATTTGTGAATCAAAAATACTTTACGGCTTTAAAAGATTGAGAGTAAATTTATTGCTCCGACAGTTTTTTATCAAATCCATATTTGGCTCTTAATATACCTCAAAAATGATGTATATTGCTATTAAATAATGAACTATCTATAAAATCAAAAGCTTAAGCGTGTAAATAAGAAGTATTCTCGAGTTTAAGAATATTTACAGTCTCTTAAACATAGAAATCATAAAACAAATTTATCCTTTTAGAATATAATAAAAATCCTTGGAACAGGATTTAAGATATAAATAATTTTAAAATTTATTCTTGAAATATATTTATATTTATATATTTATATCGCTAATATGTCCTTCAAATATATTTTATAATGCATTTTTCTTAACGTAGAAGATGTCTTTACTACCCATATTCAATAATTAATTTGTTGAAAAAGCGTTAACATCTTAAATGTTATACTGACATATCAGACAAGGCTTTGGCCGCCGTCTAGGATTGTTTTCTGTTTAAGCTCAACAGCGTTACGAATAAGCACTACATATGTTGAGACTTAAATATTAAACAAAGTAGACAAGTTAAATTGTATATTTTTACATTTTAAAGTAAAAAAACAATATTATATTATATTGAATAAATGCAAATAGAGTAATATATTCTTTCTCCTTGCTTATCCTTATTCGGGGTCACACGCCATAATGAGTCTCATCCACTGCAGTCGATCTGCTACTATTTCCAAGCTACTTTTCGCTCGTTCTATGATTTCTTCACAGTGACCAAGCGGAATATCCGCTTTCAGCTTCCGAGGAACACCATAGTCGAGTTTACTTTTTTGTTTTGACTTATCATGTTACGGGCTTGGAGCTGTATTTTTACAGTCTGATGATCTTCATGACACCAAATATCCTCCTTTTTCAAACGGGATTGAGACCGGCCTTGGCGGTGTATAGAGTAATCTTTATTAATTGACAATATTTGCTAATCGTCATCAACTGAATAGTTCGCTATAAAACCGAGGACTATTTGGAGATTATTTAACATGCTTTAAATTTATCAAGATTATATGTTGCAATTTGAACACTCAAATTTATTTAAAAAAGTACATATCCAAATGTATTGAAAATAAAAGTTTGAAACATAATTTACGTTTTACGTTAAATATTTATATAATATTGATGTTAATTTATATCTTAATTTGATTGGCATTTTATATATTTAATATCGAAGAAATATATATTTTTAATATTTATTAATATTTTATATTGGATGGTAACTTTTAATTAAATTATTCGTTCATTATTCACTAATGTCAATTACAGACGATGTATTAGAATTTGAAATTAATTTAATTTATGTAATCAAACTAGTAATCTATAGTTTGTTTCCTAATTTTAAGATGATGTACGTGTGCAGTCATTGTCACGAATATTATTTTGATGATTATTTTTATCCTGCACGCTTCTTCAATCTTATTTATAAGCCAGCAGCAGTACCCTATATTTCAATATTGGTGAACCTCATCAGCTACTTCTCCAATACCTATGTTTCGGTCCTTTTAATGTTGACTGACAATCACCCGACTCGTCTGAAATTGACTCATATCAGCGCGTATTTTATTTGCCATTAACGAGTTAGTTTTAAAAGATACACAATTCTTTAATATTAAACTATCGATTTAAATAATCTAATCAAATGCGTATTTAATAATTTATTATACAATTAACATTTAAATAAAGATAAAATTTATAATTAAAATTTAAAATAAATATCATTTTTTATAAATTGACTAATAAATAACAGACGATGCATTAAAATAATAGTTAGAGGTCATAAGAAGGAACTGCTATGTTATAAGGTTTCAAAATCGTCATTTTGATATTAATATTTTTTTGAAAATAGTTAGATTTGAAATTAGTTAGATCGTCATTTTGATATTAATATTTTTTTTGAAAATAGTTAGATTTTTTTTGAAAATAGTTAGAACTGCTATGTTATAAGGTTTCAAAATCGTCATTTTGATATTAATATTTTTTTTTGAAAATAGTTAGATTATTCATTATGAATTGATAATTTGAAACCAAGTGTAAAAATATCTAAAAAATATTTTATATAATAACTAACTACAAGTATATAAATTATAGAATCAACTTACATATAAATAATATTTATAATATATATAATATATATTCAAGATGTTTATCAATTAATATATAACATAAATTGATATTCTTTTGGTTGAGGCACAATATTATCCTCACAGGTATTGTTCCTATTCTTGATACAGTAGGACGCTACTAATCAGTCTGGGTGGGTCTCATCAGCTGCTGATCCATACCTACATTTCACGTTTCGACCCTTATTATCTGCTTTCTCCGTACACTGATGCTGACCGGATTTGAACTCGGGACGTCTGTATCTTGATTCAACGCTACATCTACTTGGCTGGCTGCTCCAGTGGTGTAGATATACATTGTTGTATATTACTTCCAGTAGGGGATCGTGTTCTAACGATCTATTAGAAACCTACCTAGTTGTGTGATCCGCTAGCCGGATCACAATTTATTAAAATAAATATAAATATTTATTTTAATAAATTATATCAATTTATTAAAATAAATTGATATAAAACATAAATAAAATAAAACATTGGAGAACGTTGTTTTTAAAAAATAAATTTTTTTAAATTTTTTAACTTCCAAGAACTATTAGGTATAGTTAAACGATAACAAAAATTATTTTGATATTTCGATAAAAACTACTAGCATATTTAGGAAACATTTTCTGAAGATGCTAGCAAAATATCAAAATAATTTTTGTTGTCGTTTAACTACACCTGATAGTTCTTGGATATTTAAAAATTCAAATACACATCAGGATGGATATATTTCGAATAAATTTATTTTGTAAATAAATAAAAATTTTATTTGCACAACAAAGTAGTGAAGTACAACAGTATAATTTAAAGTTTTGGATAAACTTTTAAGGTCAATTTTCCCTTGCGGTGATGAAATGGTGGCAATATTAGATGACCGTCAGGATGTATGGGACAACGCTATCAATCTAATACTGGTTCCACCGTTTGAATTCTTTAGAAAATCAAGAAACGAACAAGCAGTAACTGATCAATTGGACCAGTATGTGCGTATAGCGAGGGGCGTCGTGAATGCATCTGAATGCGATGATGATTTATCAACGGTTGTTTGTGAATGCATGTGCTCAATAATTAGTATGGTTGACAGACCTTGCTACCTAGAATCACTTGAATACATTTTAAATAAGTTACATTCTAAGTTCTATACAGAATATGATCAAAAGTCCACAACACTTTCAGTTCATAGAATTATTTCTAACCTGCGAAAGACGGTGTTAAAGAACACTTATGTCAAAATTCTTCCGTCCGAGAGCTATTCCATTAGAGCGTTGCAGAAGATTGTTATCCGATTAGGTGGTCAAATTTCAGGTGACGATCCAGCCGATGTTGTTATAGGCCCGTTTCTCGAACCCAATACTGTGCGTTTTGAATGGCTGATGGATTGCATGTACTACTGGAGAAAGCTGGATTTTCGAGCTTATACGGCACATCCATTTGATAATAAATGTTATTAATTGTATGATTTAAAAAACAATGTTTATAGAATTTTGACAGGTTTTGATTGTACCTTTGAAAATACTCAATTAGTAATTAAGTGTTATTTGGTATCGTATGCGTATAAAGATCTAAATGCTAATTTATTTTAATCGACTTATTGAAATTTTGATGACTATTTTTTATTCTGTACGCTTCCTCAATCTTATTTATAAGCCGACAGCAGTACACTACATTTCAGTATTGGTGGACCTCATCAGTTACTGATCCAATACCTAAAATTCACGTTTCGATCCTTCTAATGTTGGCTGACGATCACTCGACTCATCAGCATTTATTGGCATTTTAGATTTAAAAATAAATTTAAAATCATTTGCGGAAAATTTTTATTGATAGATAATAAATAATACACTTTGTAATTTTAATTTGATACACCTGTGCAGTTATTGTTACTATTGAAATTTTGATTATTTTTATTCTACACACTCCTTCAATCCTATTTATAAGCCGACAGCAGTACACTACATTTCAGTATTGGTAGACCTCATTAGCTACTGATCAAATACCTACATTTCACGTTTCGGTCTTTTTAATGCTAGCTGCCAATCACTCGACTCGTCTGATTTTATTGACAATTAGATTTAATGAAAAACTTTCGTCTTACATTTTGTAAATTTAATTGAAATCATTTCTGATTTTAAATTAAATTAGCGTTGGTCGGGGGAAAGTTCTATCTACAATTTGAAAGCCTACCTGTATTTACAATTAATTTAATTTATATAATCCAACTAGTAAATTGTTTCCTAATTTTAAGATGATGTAGGTGTGCAGTCATTGCTACCATAAAAACTTTGATGATTATTTTTATTATGCAAGCTGCTTTTATCCTACTGCTGTTGACTTATAAAAGTGCGTTTTATCCTACTGCTGTTGACTTATAAAAGTCAACAGCAGTAGGATAAAAGCAGCTTGCATAATAAAAATAATCATCAAAGTTTTTATGGTAGCAATGACTGCACATACAACAAGTACTACATACAACAAGTACGCTACATTTCATCAGCTACTGCTCCAATACCTATGTTTCGGTCCTTTTAATGTTGACTGACAATCACCCGACTCGTCTGCTCTAAACGAGTTAGTTTTAAAAGATACACAAGTCTTTGATATTAATTTATCAGTTTAAATAATCTGGTTAAATACGTATTTTATAATTTATTAAACAATTAACATTTAAATAAAGATAAAATTTATAACTAAAATTTAAAATAAATATCATTTTTTATGAATCGACTAATAAATAACAGACGATGTTTAAGATTAAGAATTATATGTCATCAGGAGGAACTGCTATGTTATCAGGTTTCGAACATATTCTCATAATAATTTCATTTTATACGAATCATTTTAGAAGAAATAAAAATAAAATCCATTAACTTGTTTGAAAATGAACAGAAAAATAATAATGTCGTATCAATAATGCATAGTTTCAGTATTTCCGACATATGTCAGAAATTAACGGGAAAACAAAGTCGACTGGTCAATAATAACTTGTTGGTAGAACAAATCAAATCAGCTAACTGAGTATACGTATTTTTTATTATATATAAATTAAAAATAAGGATAAATAAAATAATTAATTATATATTGTGCATTTAATAATTTGATAATATTTTGTTGATTTATATTTATTCAGTACAACAAATTGAAAGAATTCATCAAACTTGCTTGACAACAATCTAGACAAGAAAGAATTATTTTTGAATTAAAAATAATGCTAAATAAATATAATATATTTAATATATATTAATAAATATATTATTTATTAATATTAAATTAATATTTATTATTAAATAAATATAATTATTTAATAAATATAAATGAATTTATAAATATTTTATGAAATATTTTATTTATAAAAGTTTAATAAATATTGTTTTTGAGAAAAACACTTTTCTAGTTTGTTTTAATATCAGGATGACAAAATTGGTAATTTCGATATCTGAGCAAATTAAACTCCATAATTAATAGTAATTATTAGTAAATAATAAATATAAATTTATAATATATTTATTTTTATTAATATATTAATCTATATATCAATATGCTTATAAATTAATATTTATTACAAATAAATAATTATAAATAAATATAAATTATCAAAATATTAATCTTTATTTGTTATAATAAATAAAAAATGCACATTAAATAAGTGTGATCAAGACAAAATCTGCAATGCCTTGAATAAAATAGAGCAATGCTTATTGCTATTCAATATTTCAATAAACTTTAAAAAAGATTTAAACGTGATACTACGTGGGCAGTAGTATTTTCTAGTAGTATTTTATCATGGATTCAAAATACATGATTACGAAGAATCGGGATTAGCACAATCCAAGTATGGTGACTGGTGATATTAGTAATAGATGCGGCCACTAAACAACAATTTCTGTAAAATTCAAGGATTGACCGTAGTGTTTAATCTTAATTATTTAGAAAATCTTAATTTATCATCAATGCAAATGAAATAATTATTTGTTTTAATTGCTTATAACAGTATAAATAGCAAATTTACAGACTGCAAAAAGTAACATTCCCGGTAGAGTGTCATTTAATGATGTAAATATCATTTAATTATATTTAATGATAGTTTGCCAATATTTTGCTGAATATAACAAAATATTATCTTAAGATAATATAATCCATTGGTGATTTGCGTTTAATGTAAATTCTAAAGATGTAATTAGATCCGGTGTTATAAAACCATCGCCTTGAGTAGTGCAGGAAATTACAAAAGCAACACTAGATAATTATGCACGATATATGAAGATCAAAATTAACATATTCGTGGGCAATTCAGCTATTTGAAGGTTGAATAACATTAATATATGATTAAAAAACAAATGTATCATCAATATGCATATTGTTAAATGACATGACCATATGTGGAATTTTAAACCAATACAAAATAAAATATTCATGTTTTATTAAATATTTAATATTAAATATTTAAATTAAATTCATTAAATTACTTTCATATAATTTTATGTATGGGAAAGGAAAAGTGAGTTAAAAGGTTTTATTCCAAAAAAAGTCACAATATTTCGATAGCTCCTACTATCATCTTCAGGAAATTAATAATAAAGATTTTTTAACTAATACAACAGTCCGACAAATAAAACACAATCAAAATTCAACAAAACCTTCTTCATTCTTTCACCGCCAACGCTTTTACAGAGTTCTTCAAAACTTTACCACCTCATGTCTAGCGGGATATTAGCCCTCCCCCCTGGTTGCGCCAGCGAGCCGCCTTCCGACTGAACCATTCAGGGTCTCTCACCTTCTAAGAGTCCAGTTGAGGCGGACTATGGACGGTAATCGCGAGATGAGGTACTTGAGAAACCTTAGTCTTTGTTCTGGGGACGTCCTCTAGAAAAGAAGATTAATCCCGAGATAGCCCAAGTACTCCAGATGCGCACTTGGGTTTTACCATTCAATGACAAATGCTGTGCCCGTTTCAGAGCTCACCTAGCTCTCTTCAGAATACGTTTAAATCGATCCAGGTTAGCTTTAGCCGACCTTTAACCTTAACGATGAACCCCAGGTATTTTACTCGACTCGTGAAGATATGGAGTGGTTAAGGCTGCAAAATGGAGGAGAGTGCATAGAGTGATAGCCTCCGAAGTTTCTTTTTAGTAGCAGGGGCGCCATGAAAGACTACTACCTGCGATTTATTGGAATTTTAAATAAGATTGAATGGGGATAACTGATCGTCTAATCTTAAAAAGAGACGACTGTTGTCCAAGACTACATTTTTACACCTGTGTTCATAAACAGCTATGATATCATCAGCGTATACAACAAGATGCTGATCGCGTTTAAAAGCCTTGAATAGACCTATTGAGCTTGAAAGATATAAGATAGAAGAAAGTAGGGAACGTTTAGGAACACATGTAATAGGGTAGAAATGACGTGCATCAGGGTCGCCATCATAGTAGAACTGCTTGGTGTACAGCAAAATCTCCACCCTGTTAACAATTCTCGCATGCAACCTTAGGGACCTGAGAGAGAAGATAACAAAGGGAATGGATATCCGGTCAAATGCAGCAGAAAACTTAAGAAAAACAGCCACAGCAAGCTGATGGCTGTTATCCCGACAAAACTGATGCAATTCACCAGTAGCTGAATGGACCGAGCACCCTTTGACAAACCCATAAAAATTTGATGGGATTAATTTACGCCTACTTAAATGATCGCGCGTTTTCGGAGATTGAGATTAAGGATTTTTAATCGAAATGGACCGTAGATCTTTTGGAAATGAAACCGATTTTTTTTGGTAAAAATATACATCGGCTACAATTGATGCCGGCTTCATCAGATAGTGAGGCTAAAAGCATTGTGACGGCCACTCATTTTCTTTAATCGGCTGTCAAAAGAGAACAAACTCGAGAAGATATTGTAGCAACGGATTTGGAGGTGTCCAGAAGTGGGCCCCAGGAGTTAAGGATATCCGTAACAGATAAGTATCTGCACCTGAAGTCACCCCAAGTCGGGATTAGCTGGGGATAAAGCGCGGCTCCATAATTATGTAGGGATTGTGATTCCTACAAAACTTTGTCAAGGCCTATACAACCAATCCAACCCTATACCTCTCCCGTCTACAGACAAACTTCTCCTTCTTGAATATCTTCCAGAAGGAAGTCTGATAGGGATTAAGACGAGCAATACTCGTCCTGTCCCTACTCAGCCGGAGCCTGTATCTAGAACTCCGGTATTCATTCGAAAGAACCTGCCGGAAGAAAACAGGGAGATTGGGAAGGTGTAGCATTTTTGCTAGACCTTGAGTTTTGTGGGAATGGGATTGTAAATGCGACCTTTATAGGTAGTCGAAAGGATCATGGTAGCTTGCGAAGAGAGGTAAGAATTAAATTCGGTCAAACTCTCATTTCCAATTCTGGAGAAGAGTTGGGTAGCTGCCTGAAAGAAGGCCACTCTGATAGGATCAAAGTAAAATATCCTTCTAAGCAACGTATCTTCATCTATCCGCCAGCGAATTAAATCATGAGAGGTGGTCTGGTTTTGGCGAGACTGCTCAGTACAGATGGGATTCAACAACCACATCTTATGAAGCAGTAATATGTCGAGGAGAGAATTAGTTGTTGACCAATGAAATGTGGGGGACGGTGGTTAATGTCTAACATAATCGTTCCTGGCTCTGCGGAGTGCTACACTAATCCAACAACCAATTATGTCATTGAAGTAACCGAGTAACATGTCATGGCCGCTACCAAGAATACGATCCAGGAGGTCACGGTTCTTATGGATCTCCCCTAGCCGAATGTAGATATTAGCTATACTGATGCGTTTACCGTTGTTACATAGTGAAATCGCTAAACAAGACAGGGCTGGGCAATAATAGTTTAGTTAGAGAGGATCTTAAAGAGCTCTTTACTATGGTTAGAAGACCTTGAGATGAAGCGGAGTGAGGTAGGGTTATGTACGGAGTAAAGTGGTTGATTATATGCTTAGGGATAAATCGAGTAATCTACTGATGGAGACGAATAGACCGCATCTCCTGAAAGACTATAACATCAGCATCTCTACCAGATAGAAGTCTAAGGGCTGAAGCACCTCCCGAATTCCACTTAATAATATTCAGTGAAATAGGCTCCCGATTACTACCCATTTCGATGGTAGACTAGAGTGCCCACCCTCAGTTGGGACCCATAGTAGGAAGGACGGACTTCCTACCACCAGGCACAATAGAGGAGGTCGCTTCCTCACGGGTAATGTCTTTATTTCCCTAGGGGGCCGCCACAACCAATAATTTAATCATTTTACCAATTTTGACAGAAGGCACGATGTGAGCAGATGTACACCTCTTCTTCAACTCAACTGGAACCGGAGATACCCAAACTTCTGGTGTCTTAAACAGCAACGAGAGCTGGTTGCCAATAAGTGTCTCAATTTGCTTCAAAGTGGATTGGCGATAAAGTCAATCAATCGAATAATATCCAAGTCTGATAGTATTTTGCTCGCTTCTGCGAAGCCCGTTGACTTGGTCGGGGGAGATCTGTAACATTATTTGTACTGCTTGAAGTGAGTACACTTCCTTGACCAGGTCGGATGTGATCCACCACAGTTGGAGCACTTCGGTGGACCACTACATTTCCCGCTAACTTGTAGGCAGCCTGAGATGTTACATACACCGCAGAACTATGGCAACTGGCAACCCGACCCCCCAATTCCCCCATTTGTGGCATATGTTGCAATGGAGTAGATATGATTATCGATATCAATTAAAGGGAATTTCAGGGTATGACCCAGTAGAGGTAGCAAGCGGATCTTGTAAGGCATTCGGCTATGTCAATAGAAGAGGAGCAGAAGGCAATTGAATGTAGAAAGCCGCTCCTCCCCGTTACAAAGTGGACCCTGGTGACATTATAAAGACTTTCCAGGGTCAGTATATCTGCCGCATCCTAGTGAGGTGGGATGTTCGAGATTTTTAATGTGGCCTGAATAGGCTTTTAAGAGATACTTCCGAGATGTGCCAATTCCTTATTAAAATAGTCAGTATAGGAAATCGCGAGGTCGGTGGATACGAATGAAATTTTTACCTCCGCCTCATAATAACAGATTGAGTTGAATAGTATTCTGTTCTTGAGTTTTTTCGTAAATTTCCTTAGAAACACATTAAAGATTTATTGGCACTCCAAAGGAGCTGTTTAATAATTATCAGATTTTTGTAATTTCGGGATTGGGGGTATTCCACATGTATCTATTGAGAATAATATAACAAAACTTCACTTGCCGGCTCAGCTTTTGATACAACAGAACACTCTTGAGCAGGAATAACCGTACTTACCCTTGAGTTTGTTGGCATTTTTGCAGGATTTTTTGAGTTCTTTGATCGCTCCGACAAACTTTTAATGTTGTTCAGTTGAATGAATAAAACGACTTCAGGAAATTAATAATAAAGATTTTCTTAACTAAAAAATTAAAACATTGATAATTTATACAAAATAGCCACATATTTTTCATTGATAAATAAAATACAAAATTTGTAACAGAAAATATCAAAGTAATAAAAATCTAATTACGTAGAAATCAAAAATCACATTCGCATAGAAAATTTGGCCATATTTGTCCTAGACAACTAAAAATCAAAACGAATTCGCTTATTAAAAATGAATGCTAAAACGCTATCGGAGCTTCAAAGCTCTACAACTTTTGGTGATTTTACAGTGGAATATGGTAGAAATGAACGATCTGGTTCAAATATTTCGTCTAATGGAGACAATTCTAACCAGGTTAGTGATGTTTCGTGTTTATTAAATGCAGATAAGGGGCTGCTACCCCCGATTCCAAAATTAGCTAACCTGTGCATTATCAATTCAAAAAAACCAATAGAGAAACACAATCTCTTAACTTTTTTGTGAAAGTTTGTATCAATTCATCCAAACAGGGTGCTGTTCAATTCAGTGAAGATTTTGGACAATACTGTAAGAGTTTCCCTCCCTAATGTCTCTTTATTAAAGGAATACAAAGATTATTTTGACAAGCACCTTTTGGACTCTGGTTCCATAACGTTGAAACCCCTTCAGTGCTCAGTTAAAATATCTAATTTTCCATTGTTTCTAACAGAAGAAGATTTGATAACCCTGAAAAAATTGTATGGTCTCCAATCAGTGAGCCAAGTCCTAAATAAGGGGGCGACCCCCTCCTAGTGGCTTTTGCAAATACAGATCTTGATTCCGGTCCGCTTCTTTCTAAATCGTCAGCGAATCCTTTCCTAGGTTTTAACTTAGGATTCACTCTAATTGACGAAGACCGACTCACATTCCCACACTGTAACAAGTGCCATGCCTGGGGCCACTGGTACTCTACATGCAGCAAGGCCTTGGTATGCGGTGTTTGTGGTGCTGGGGATTGTCAGTATGCTTTAAAAGGAGAAATGTGTCAGGCCTCCCCCTCTTGCGCAAATTGTGGAGAGGACCATCCGGCCTGGTCAAGGCGCTGCAGAAGATTTAAAGAATATAAACAACTGTTTGTTAAGCCTATAACTCCGATCAACTACGCCTCTGCTGCTGGTTCACTAGCCAACCGGATGTTGAATGCTGACATCATTCAACTTCTTGATAACCAAAAACGAGCTATTTTTCGCAATTTCAAACAATGATTGGACCTCTGCTATCCTCTTTTGTAGGGACAACAGCTGCCCCCTTGCCTAACGAGCTTAAAACCCCCACTCCAAGAAGAAAGGGGGGCTTTGGCCAGAACAAACCCACCCCCCCCACAAGGTGGGGAAGATGATCAAGGATACGAAGGCCTCTCCGGGAAATGAAGATATTGCCCTGGGGTTACGACCCGCGACGGGGCTAGTGGCAGGGAGGGTAACCCTCCTGCACCTAGCTCTGTCTAGGTTGGCATCTCCTTTCCAACTAATTTTGCACAATGGTGAGTAAACCTGAGCCTTTTTCACTGAATATTCTTCAGTGGAATTCGGGAGGTGCTTCTGCCCTTAGACTTTTATCTGGTAGAGACGCAGATGTTATAGTCCTTCAGGAGATGCGGTCTATTCGTCTCCCCCAGGACATTACTCGATTTATCCCCAAGCATGCATATTCCCATTATACTCCGTACATAACCCCACCTCACTCCTTCTCATCTCAAGGACTCTTGACCTTAGTTAAATGATCTTTAAGGTCCTCCCTCTTGCTAAATTACTCTTGTCCTGCCCTGTCTTGTCTAGTAGTTTCACTCGTTAAAAAGGGTAAATACCTTAGTCTAGCCAACGTCTACATTCGTTCAGGAGAGATTCACAAGAACCGTGACCTTATGGATGGTATTATCGATAGCGGCTATGACATGGTACTAGGTGACTTCAACGACAGAACTGGTCGTTGGATTAATGCTGCTCTCCGCAGAGCCAGGAACGGTTATCTTATTCACAAACCACCGTCCCCTTACCTTTCATTGCACATAAACGAATTCACTCCTCGACTTATTACTGATCCACGAGAGGTGGTTGTTAAAACCCTTCTGCATGGAGCAGTCGCGACAGCATCTGTCCACATCTCATAATCTAATTCGCTGGCGGATAGAAGAGGATACGTTGCTTCGGAAAAAATTCCACTTTGGCCCGATCAGAGTGGCTTTCTTCCAGGCTGCTATCCAACGCTTCCTCCGAATTGGTAATGAGAGTTTAACCGAATTTAATTCTAACCTTTCTTCGCAAGCTACCGCATTGCTTTCGACAACCTATAAAGGTCGCATTTTCAATCCCACTCCGACGAAACTCAAGGTCCTAGCAAAACTACTGAACTCCCTAATCTCTCTTCCTCCGCCAGACAGACCCTCTCGAATGAACACTAGCGCACCAGATATTGGTTTCAGCTGAGTAGGGATAGGGCGAGCATTGCTCGTCCTAACCCTTCTCTGTTTTCCTTTTGGAAGATTTTCAAGAAGGAGAAGTTTGCTTGTTGGAAGGATAGGGCCTTGGGTTGGATCGGTAGAATAGCCTTGATAAAGTTTTAGAAGAGTCACTTGCCTTACACAACTATGGAGCCACTCAATCTCCGCAACCAATCCCGCCTTGGGGAGACTTCAGGAGTAGAGACTTATCTGTCACAGATATTCTCAACGCCTGGGGGCCTCTTTCGGGCACCTCCAAAACCGTCGCTCCACTCTCTTCTCGTGTCTGTCAGCTTTTGACAACCGATCAAAGAAGGGAGGTGGCCATCACAATGCTATTATCCACCCATCTGATGTGGCCGGCATCAACATTAGCAAGAGAATTTTTATTCCAAAAAAGTTTCCGGCCTTTTGTCCTAAAGACCTGCGGCCCATTTCGATTCAAAATTCCCTAGTCTCGATCTACGAAAAAGCGCTTGCGCGTAGAATCCGCGATCATCTGATTAGGCGAAATTTAATCCCACCTGGTTTCCATGGGTTTGTCAAAGGTCGCTCCGTCCATTTAGCAGTTGGTGAAGTGCATCGGTTTTGTCAGGAGAACAGTCATCAGCTAGCTGTGGCAGTTTTCCTTGATTTTTCCGCTGCATTTGACCGCATCTCCATTCCCTTTGTTATCTCTTCTCTCAGGTCCCTCGGGTTGCCTGCGAGAATTGTTAACAGGGTAGAGATACTGCTGTACACCAAGCGATTTTATTATGATGACGACCCTGATGCGCGTCAGTTCTACCCTATTACGGGTGTGCCTCAAGGTTCACCACTTTCTCCAATCTTATATCTTGCTGCCTCAATTATTCTATTTAAAATATTTAAACGTGAACAACGTCTAGTGGTGTACGCTGATGACACCACAGCCCTGTTCACTGGACGCAGGTGCAAAGACGTAGTCTCGGACATCAGCCGCTTCTTTTTAAGATTAAAAGACCAGTTGCCTAGATCCAACCGTGTTCTAAACTTTGCTAAATCGCAGGTGGTTGTCTTTCATGGCTCCCCTGCGACTAAGAAAAAACTTAAGAGACTAGCATTCTCTGCGCTCTCCTCCATATTTGCCTCCGAACCACTCCCTGTCTTCACAAGTCGAGTAAAATACCTGGGGTTCACCGTTTCGGTGAACTGGTCGGCGAAAGCTGACCTGGATAGACTCAAACGTATCCTGAGGAAAGCTAAGTGGGCTCTGAAACGGGCCCAGCATCTGTCGTTGAATGGGAAAACCCAGGTGCGCCTTTGGGGTACCTGGCCTATCTCGGGATTAGTCTTTTTCTCAAGAGGACGTCCCCCAGAGCAAAGGCTAAGGTTTCTTAAGCTCCTTGTCTCTAGTTTTCCCAACATCGTCCGCACCGATTGGATTCTTCGGGGTTGAAAGACCCCGGGTGGTTCAATCGGAAAGCGGCGTGCTGGATTGGTTGGGGGCTCAGATCCCCATTGATTTGAGGCCTTAATAGGAAGAAGAAAACAAAGAAATTGTTGACCTATTTTTTCTGTTGACTGACTGTTTATTTTTTAACGGACTTCTTGTTAAACGACACTTCCATTTATGTATTTTTATTAATAAAGTCTTATTATTATAAAACGAATTCAACAAACTTAACATAAATGTAAAAAAATTGTAAATTAAGACAGTTTTTATTAAACAAATAAAGATTCAACATTATAAATGTTGATTTTACTAGCTAAAAGTAATGGTCGAGTTTATCATTTGAAATGCTATTCAAATTTATTTTCTTTTATATTTATAATATCAGAAGATAATATCAGTTTTAATTTCATTTTTAATAATGAAGTAAATACGAAAATAAAAGGATAAATTAAAATTCAGTAGAAAAAAAACTTTAAATAGGGGAAATTGTGGGATTACAATTGAAAAACAAATTTAAAATAAAAGTAAAATCAAATTTAAAATGTTCACAAAACGTGTTAAAACAAGGAAAAATAATCAAGAATTCAAATAAATCAAACTTAAAATTAAAATAAAATTACATGGCTTGTTATAAATGAGTAATAAAACAGAAACTAATCTGATATTTTTAATTGAAATAATCGTTTTTATTTGATTATATCTAATTTTCTGATAACAAATTCATTATTAAATTCTTTCTTTGATTTCAAAGAAAGAACATTTTATTTTGCCACTGCACCTTTCATCTTGGGATACAAGAACAAACCATGTTCTTGTAAAAATTAATATTGGAATTAAAAATCAATATTGGAATTAATGCTGTAAATCTGAGGCAGAATGAAGAAGGAATGAACAGAGAATAGATATCGAAAATCACGATGCTACTAAAATTGGTGCTTGAATCCAATACATTTGAATTTAATAAAAATATTAAAAATCAAAAAATTGGCACTGCAATGAATAGCTCTGGTATTTGCTGGACTATTTTTGGCCAGTGTCCAAGAAAATGTATTGCGCACACATAAGGCTCTAGTGTGGTGGCGAAATATTGATGATATTTTTTGATTTGGTCACACAGCAATGAAGAATTAATGATATTCTGCTTCAAATGCTGCTAGTTGATTAAAATTCGTCCAATTTGAAAAACCATTGTATTTCATGTGTTGAAATCTACAAAGATGACGAAAACAACTGGCAAGACAACTGTTCAAAAAAATTTGCAAGGACAAAAGCGTTGCTACATGCGCAAAGTAGATAAAAATGTAAAGACCAAAAAGATATTAATGCCGAGTCAAATCCGTGAGGTTGATAAATGAGAAAGGCAAACACTATTGCCAAAATCAATACGAATACCTTATCAGCAAGAATTTTTTTATTCCCTTCAAGTATATCCCGGCAGACGGATATTATAAAAGCTGTTAAAATACTGGATGAAAGATTGACTGTAAATAGTAAAATGCCACTTATGTCACTCAGACGAAACAAAACGATTATCGACATCATTGATCGCCAATCTACTTTCAATCCCGGGAATAGCAATTATTCGAATATAGACGATGCAAATGCTATTCAAAAATGTGTAAATAGAAATCTATAAATAATAATATTTAGATGATTGAATTATGTAACGTACTGCCTATGGCTTATAGTATTAAAGCTATGTGCAGTGTCATCAAAAATTTCAATTGTAATAATGACTGCAATTGATAATAATAATTTATTTATTAAATAAATTTATTAAATAATTTAATTTAAAATAATATTTATTAACTAGAAAGAAAACATGCGAGAAAGGCAACTGTTTACCAAATATTTTCAAAAATGCACCAAATAATTACATCATTCATTGTATTTGATATACACAAAATAGCAACATCCTGCAATCATTGCGTTTTAATTTTAGAATCGTCAGCTAGCATTAAAAAGACCGAAATGTGAAATGAAGGTATTGTATCAGTATCTGATGAGGTCCACCATTACTGAAATGTAGTGTACTGCTGTTGTCTTATAGGATTGAAGCAAATTGCAGTGTCATCAAAAATTTTAATTGTTACAATAACCGCACAATTAAATTAACTTAATATTAAGAAGCAAATTATCGATGACTAGTTTGATTATATAAATTAAATTAATTGCAAATACAGGTAGGTTTTCAAATTGAAAGTAGATTCTTCCATATCAACGCTGATTTGATTTGAAATCAGAAATGATTTCAATTAAATTTGCAAAATATATGACGAGTCTTTCTTGAAAGCTAAAATGTCAACAAAGCAGACGAGTCGAATGATCGTCAGCCAGCATTAAAAGGACCGAAATGTGAAATGTGGATATTAAATCAGTAGCTGATGAGGTCTACCAATACTGAAATGTAGCTTACTACTGTTGTCTTATAGGGTTGAAGCAAAATGCAGTGTTATCAAAATTTTCAACAGCAAAATTTCATATTCAACAAAATAAGTGGATAAATTATTTTGTAATAACTTATCTGATTGTTCATTTTTGAGTAATCTGATTATTAATGATTAGAATGCCAAATTAAAATTTTTAAAATTGCCAGTAAACTGAAAACTTGTTAATGCAAGTTTTACTCTTAAAATATATTTACATGCAAATAATATGGTTTTATACGTTATGCACTAAATTGTGTTTTAAAACGATTATAAAGTTTAAATGTTTTTTCTTAAACCTTTAAATGTTCTATAATGGATACGAAGGGTATAAAGGTTGAATCAGATAACAAAACTATACCTATATTATATTGGAATCCAAAATTACATAAAAATCCAATAAAACCTAGGTTCATATGTAGTGCGTTTAAATGTACATTAAAACCACTTTCTGTCTTATATGAATAAAATACTTAAAGTAATTAAAGCACATTTTAAAAAATATTGCAAGGTAATCGAAATTAATACTGGTATAAAACACTATTTCAGTATTAATTCTACAAAAGAATTTTTAGAACAGACAAAAGGAATAAATTTTCAGAATATAAATACATACGATTTTAGTACGCTTTATACAAATCTAGATTTAGTAGATATTAAAGAAGCGTTAGTAAAATTAATTAATCTTATATTCGGAAAAAGATATACATATATATGTTATAATAACTATAACGCCTATCTAACAAAAATTAAACCATCAAATAAATATAAATATATGGATAAAATTGAATTAATAAAATCCTTAAATATTTTGATAAATCAAAATTATTTAAAAGTAGGGACATCTATATTTAGACAAGTAAAAGGTGTTCCAATGGGTGTTAATAGTAGCCCAATTATAGCTGACTTGTTTTTAAGCTTTATAGAATATGAATTTGTTCATAACTGTTTAAAAACTAAATCTAAACTATATAAAGATATGAAATATATGTTTCGATACATTGATGATATATGTGTATTTAATTCTACAATTTTTATTCAATAAGCAAACAAATTTATCCAGAAAGCCTTATTCTTAATAAAACCAATATTAATGATAAAGAAGGTGTATATCTAGATATGAACATTAAATTAACATTAACTAAAACTACTATTAATTTATATCGTAAAGATGACATATTTAAATTTACAAGAAACATATTTTTGCATGAGCATTCATGCATACCATATAATATAAAATATAATACATTAAATAATGAAATTTTAAGAATTGCAACAATATGTAATGATATTGGCTTTCTTCAAAATCATTTAAATAATTTAATAGATACATATTTTAAACTAGGTTACTATAAAAATAACATCAAGCAGAAAATAGTAAAATATATAAATCAACACAATAATATAAAGAATAAATTTAAAACCATTAGCGGCAAATTTTCATGGATGGATAATAAAAAATATACTTTGTATTAGAATAAGATACTAGATAGTGTTATCAGAGGAAATACATCATTAGTATGTATTTGGCCCCGTTGCTAAGTTGGGTAGAGGAGTTAGGGGCCGAAACCTGATAACATAGCAGTTCCTCCTGATGATCTCTAATCCTTATTCTGATACAAGGTATGTTATTTCTTAATCAATTCATAAAAATGACGTTTATTTTAAATTTCATTTTTTTTAGCTTGATTTAAATTAAAGAAAATTTTATAACAATTATTTATTTTATCATTTAATTATTAAATTTTGATTTAGCATTATTATGTTTTGTTTATTTTATAATTATATTAAATACGTAGACACAGTTAGCTGATTAGATTCAAATTAATTTTTAAGTTTTAAAATTATTTAATTTTTAAATCCGAAGATTTCTAAATTTAATCTTATAACTTAATATTTAAATTATCTTAAATAACTTTGGTTAAATTTTTAAATTATAAAAACAACATTTGCCTTATTAAAAAGTTCCTGAAAAATTAATTTCAACACCAAATTTTTATTTAAATTAAATTATAACAAATAAATTTTATTTGGGATAATGTTATTAAAATAATTGATCTTTGTCTAGCATGCATCTTCAATATTATCGATGAGACGATTTAAAGCCTCCTTTGGATTACTGTATTGTTGAAGAATATCGGTCGTGTTGTCCTTGAAATTTAAAATATCATCGTCGGTAGTCGCAATAGTGAACTTTTTATGTGCCTCCATTATTTTGGTTATCTCCTTAATGGCTTTTAGGTTCGTGTCATCTTCGTCTACTGTGGATATCGACTTGGTCATCTTCTGTGCATCACAATTGTAAATGCTACCAGCCGCAGACATCATCTGCTCAGTCTTAGCCTTTAACTTTTCATCAAGCCCTTCTGGAGCATTGCTCACAAAGTATACATCCTTACCTTTTAAATCCTCAAGTTTCACGCCACGTTGCTCTAATTCTTTTGTGGTAATTGATCTTCTTTTGACCGATTTCCTTACCGTAACCTCTACATTTTCATGCTCCTTTGCATCTAAGTGGAGATTATCAAGTGCATTACTCAGCCTGTTCCGTTTAGCATCAATCACTCCTCCGCTATGGCGTGCTGTAGACGAGAAGAGTTGGTTGCCTTTTTCTAATTTTTCATGGATGACTTTAAGAAGACTGGTCTTTGTGGCCCTGTCCTCAGAGAATGCGAACAAAGCTCTTATACAGGCATCCACTTCTTCTCGTGTAAATGTTCGTTTACTTTCGTTTGACAGTAGTAACCTATCCAGGAGATCCTGCATGCTTTTTATTTCTCCGCTTCTAATCAAAATCACTGCATGTTCAAGAAGACCATCCTTAACTGTAAATGGTGTTTGAATTGAAGATCGAATAAGGCTAATGGATTCATGGACTGATTGAGGTCGATTTATTTCCTTTTCAAGAACTGCAAATGCTTCTGCTTTTAGCAAAACCAACGTTTCTTCAGGATTAAACTTTTTTTCCTGTATGTAGGCTGTTCGTAAAATTGATGTTGAATTACCAGTGCCATCTTCATGTTCATAAACCTTTTCAATGTCATTATCATATTTTGTTGATGCTATTTTCTGAACAGCAAAATCATCATCAATAACGGATAATGTTACGGTGTCTTTATGCGGAGTATCTGGAACAATCGGATTTGAAGATGCATTTATATCATGTAATGTCATCGTCGGTTCTGATGCCTTCTGGTCACTGGTTAATCCTGCTACTTCATTTGCAGATTTGTTCTCTCGTTTGGCTTTCCTATTTCGGCTTCCTGCACATCCCATTATTGAATAAATCTTCCTTTTCTGAATTCTCTATCGATTTTATTAGCTTTACTGGCAAGCTGTCGATATCTCTTTTTTTAAAAAGAAACCTCGGGTTTAAAAATATCTATTTTAATAACGAAAGATCACTATCTAATTATATATATAAACGCATTTCCCATTTTATCAATCGTTGAAGTTGTTTTATGCTGCACTCAATTGCTATCTAACAATTTTCTTAAGTATACAGTCTTAAATTAGTAGCAATAGTTACAGTAGGCATAACGCCTTATCTCCTGAAAACTGTATTGCACGTTCGTGATCCAGCTCACTATCCTGCAAATATGTGGTGACCTCAACGACTTCACCACCACACATACGCTAAATCAACCGTATACAGAAAGAGCTAAAACGTTTACTATTTGCTGTTATTATTACAAGTTAGATATATACGTGTGTGCTCAGCAATACTTTCACCGCAAATTATTGCTATCAGCGGAAGTATCTTACATATATCAATGCCAAATAAAAAACGTTCCTCCGAAGAACACGTTCTTCTGTAGCAAAATACAGCTTATGCAAAATGAAGGTTGTCTATACTGATTGTGGAAATAGCAACGGAAATGGAATTGCTTATAACTAATCTAGTGCACTTATTTAAAACTTTAGATTTCGACCTTATAGTTAAAGAATTTTAAAGTTGAACTTTAAGTTCATTGAAACAACTAAACAATACAATATCTGTATTTAATTTTTATAATGCGTTTGAATTTTATAAAATAATTTGCAGAGAATAATAATTTTATAATTTTACAATTAAAAGTGCATTTATTATTGTAAATTGATTTAATTGAAATCAGCATTTGGATTAAATATCGTTTTAGGTGAAAGATAGGAATCAGGGAGGCCGATTTATTAACCCGGAGATCATATATGAAACCTTCAATGTAATGAATTTCTAAACTCGCATTTTATGAGATGTACTTAACGCATTCTTTCTTATATTTAACATTGATGTGATTAGGAGACATTCAATCGGTGCTGGTGACCCTTTATATATCATAATGCAAATATTATAATATTTGCACATAAACATGTAATATAAAGTTACATGGCATTGAACATAAATTGTTTTATAGATATGCATTATAAATCGAAGATATTTAAAATTAAATAACTTATTTTTGTTTTTTTATGATAAATAATTAGTAATTTATTCTCCACAAAATTGCACTTAATATTAGCCTCTGTTCAAATTTTATATAATTTCTTTGACATGACAATATTACTTGACGCTATATAAGATAACACTATTATATTTAAGACGACACTATTATATGATGCAAGCTTGATGTGCCTGGCGGAACTATTTTTAATATTAACTAAATCAGATCGATCGGCAAAATTAGCCCAACGTTTTATTATTTCGGTACTACTTACGCCAAAAGTAAGTTGTAAATTTATTAATTTAAATTAATAATTTTAAAATTTACAAATTTATTGAAATATTTATAATAATATACATTTATTTTAAATATATTCTAAAATTGTACGATTTATAAATGGTTTTATTGATAATGTTGAATTTAACTTAAGTATTAAACATCATATGTTTCAGACTATGTGTAAAGTATTCGGTTAATATTCTTATATGGTTTCACAATATACATTGTGCTATCATTCGTGTTTTTATATATAATTCGTATATTGTCGTATAGTTTTAAACTCAACCCAAGTGTTTTAATATTTATTTATTTAATTTATTTTGAATTATTTGATTAGTTTAAAATCAAAGCATATTTAATTTATCAATTGTTTTACTTCTGACGCTTTACAGATGTAGATCATTAGTTTTCCTGTAGAGTAATTTTTCAAAGATCAAGAATATGCAAAATCAAGAATTCTATGTTTCGTTATACAGTTTTGTAATTTTCCCATATTAATGAGCCTGGAAATCAAGTTGGTAAAAGTGTCCTAAAATATTAATAAAACATTATTTTATTGTTTACAAAAGTAAACAGTTCAATTAGTGATGTCATTAACATGTGTTATCTTTGTTGATTGAACACTGATTAAGTAATTCTGACCAGAGTATTTTAATAAACTTTGTCCATATGCTATGCATTGATTTGTTCCATGACGCTCCACATTCCCGCATCATGGATTCGAGAAAAGAACTAAGGAATACCTAAACAAATTAAATTTTTCAATAGTTGTATCTATTATATGATAAGATATGTTTATCGTTCTAAAATATTTAATATATAATTAATATTATTTATTAATAACGTTAATTTTTATAACTCATTAAAGTTTTAAATTAAAAACATGAACACATGATTTATAATAAAATTATTAAAATTATTATTATAAAATTATTATTAAAAATGATTTATTAAAAATCATTTTTTACTGATTTAAAATAATTAAATTTTATTTTAAATTTTGATTTAATTTATACTTAATCTAAACTAAAATTAATTTATTGTTGATTATTGTTTTAATATTATTAATGATTATTGCTGAATTAGTATTGAGGAATTATTATTGCTTAATTATGCATTATTGATTATTATTAAATTTAATTGCTTTTATTGTTGTTTATCTAAAATTATTCAGAACAAAAATTTCAAGAGCTTAAACACACATTTAAACATTCTTGATCAAAAAGTACTTACAATAAAATAACATACAATCTAATATACATACAATTTTGGCTAACAATTTGGCACAATTCATTATGCCACCTGGCAAGCCTTCTTCCACTATCAAATGCTGTGCCTGCAACGGTCCCAACGCTAAGTGCAAGGGCTGCAGATGTGCAAAAGCGGACTCTCTCTATGTACATGTGCCTCTCCTGGCTGCGCTCGTAGAAGTACCATCGTGGATTCTTCCTCGATAATCAATGATCCGAATTCTGTCGACTCCTGTCCTACTGTCTTGATCAGGACTCCGGAATACCTGGCAGGGAACCAGCCCGACGAATTTGTCGCGCAGAATGAGACTTTCCCAGTTAATGGTGCGGCCCTTTACTATCAATCAGTCATACGATGGAGATCTAATCTCGTCGTACTTCCTCTATGTTCAGCCAGCAACACCATTGTTGAAATCATCGCAACATTTTACAGGTCCGTGGTGCTGGAAAACCGAGACTTCCGAAATGCGTTGAAAACCGCTGTGGTATTTTCGCAATGCGTTCTGCAATCTTTCAACTCGAGCAGGATATCAGACATACGAAGAGCCCTGGAACGGCGACTTGCTCTTTGGAATCAGGCAAAGTTCTCTGAACTTATTGACGAGGCCAGCTATTTGCAATAGCTACTTAATCATAATGTTCAGTCTAGACAGCAGGAATGGTTAAAACTATACCGCAAACTCATGACTAAGGGTAAGTTACGTGCAGCAACAGCTGTTCTGGAAGAAGATGTTTTTGCCGGTACACTCAAACATGACTACTCAATTGACGGCGTACCAATCGAGGAAATTTTAATGTCTCTTCATCCTGAGGCGATCCAGCCAGCAAGAGAGATACTACTAAATGAGCCAATACCACTCTCACGTCGGTATTATCACACTAGATTTGCAATTATTGATTAGGATTCAATAGTCAGAGCAAGCAAAAGAACGAAGGGTTCAGCTGGCCCTTCTGGTCTCGACGCGTCAATGTGGCGACAAATGCTGACAGGATTCGGAGAACACTCAAAGACCTTGGGCAAAGCCCTTGCTGAATTTGATGTAAAATTAGCATCCGAGCCTATTAGTCCTATATGTCTTGAGGCGTTTACGACCAGCAGGTTAGTGGCTCTTGAAATATAGACTGGCAGTGTCCGAACGATTGGCGTTTGTTATGTTGCAAGACGCATCGTATCAAAGGTGATATTGAAATTAATCCGGGAAGATTTGCAAGACGTTGTAAGATTAGAGCAATTGGCAGCCTCGCAAATGAGCGGGATCGAATACGCTACACATTCCTTGTGCAAATGTTTCGAAGCCAGCCCAGACTATTGTGTCCTTGCTGTTGATGCGTCCAACGCTTTTAACGTGATTTATGGAAAATCCGCACTGGCCAATATGAGATATATAGCACCTGCTTTGTCGACTGTGCTTAGTAATCTTTATGCATCACCTGTCATAAGCGATGGTGGTCTTGACATATGTGAACCAAGGTTATCTGCACACCTGGATTTCGGCTGTTCTTCGAAAATATGCGATACATATGAAACCAGAGAAATTGGAAACACTTAGCGCTTACTACAGGATCACGTTATGAATCTGGGTTGTGTAGAACGGTGCAAATTGCGTATCGATAGATTACAGCCAAGCGTGGCTAGACTCGGTCTGTTCACAACCCAAATCATCTCTCATGCCTCCAGGGATAGCGCCTCCTCGTGGTTAAGCGCCCTACCAGTAAGGAGGGAACGCTTTCACCTAAGTCGCAATGAATTTATGGATGCACTCTGCGCCCGGTACGGTTGGACGCCCACCGAATTGAGTAAGAACGTCTGCGCTTGCGGAAATAGCGTTAATATCAGCAATGCCCTTTCATGCAAACGAGGATTGTTGACTTCAATCCGGCACAATATCGTGAGGGACTTGCTCTCGCAGGAGCTTACAACAATTTATCACGGTGTTGGGGTCGAACCTAAGCTCAATGATGTCCCAGCTGAATTCGATTTCGAAGCTCGAACGACTACGTGCGCGACAGAGGTGTACGTTTGGACATTGTATGTTCCGGACTTCAGAGCAATCGATTTGAGCGGACGTTTCTAAACGTCACCATCTTTAATATTCACGCTAAATCGTATGCTTGTGGTGTCCCGCATCCGTGTTTGCCAGCAATAAAGCAAGAAAAAAGGTGAAATACAGTGAACGCATTGTGAGTCTTAAACGGAGCATATTCGTGCCTCTCGTCTTCACGTCAGGTGGTATGGGCGATGAGATGAGATTATTTCTGAAATCACTAGCTGCGATTAAGGCGCAGCGCTCAAGACAGCAATATTCCGAAATTTTGGCACTTATGAAAAAAATTCGTTTGCAATTGCTCGATCCTCTTCTGTTTGTCTAAGATCGCCCCGTTCTCGCTGTGGCAGTCCTGTAAGGTATTTTCCTACTAGCACGCATCCAATTACAGAATAACGACAAGATCATAATTGATTGACAAAGGCCCATTTGAGGGAACCGAAGAATAATAAATTATGCTTATTAAAAAATTAATTATAAGAATTCTTCCAGGTTATTTTAGTTCCCATTAAAGTTATATACTTTTTAATATTATATGTCATTATTATGAAACTTGACATAAATTACTTTTAAAAACCGTATATCGTAGTGCCTTATTTGTGTGCATAACATATATATTATGCCTTAATAGGGCAACATTATTATACAGTTACTTAAATTATTTTTATTTAACTTTTACGATTCAAATGCAATTCAGATAAAATGCATGTGTTGAATATAAACAAGTTAGATAAAATGCATGTGTTGAATATTAAAAAAGTCAGATTAAATACATGTGTTGAATATAAAAAATTCAGGGTGAAGCAAATATAAAAAATATAGTGAAGAAAAATCTTTATTACTAAATTTATTAATCTAGTAATTAAAATGTTCAATTTTTGTTAAAATCTCAAATATAAAAATCTGTATTTAAATGTGATATGTAATATATGTATTTGTAATAATACGTAATATGCTACATTTATATATTAATATGTATAATGCAGTATTAAAATATATATTTTAAATATTAAATATATTATAATATATAATATAATACACAATAAATAATATATTTATATTTAACAAAATTAATAAAATTAAATTTATTCTTAAATAAATAATATATGTATATTCATATTTATAAATATATTACTTTAAACGTCTTATTTACACACCTGGTAATGCAATTTACAACCATTCATGAAAAGGATATTAATTTAAAAAACAAATTAAACTTATCAAATGAGTAAAATTCATTTTAACTTTAGGATTTTTCAAAGTAAATTCTAATTTTAAATTTTAATTCAAATTTTTAGCTCAAAGAATAAAAATCACGATAACGATCTAATTTATTTAATTGTAAATTTAAATTACAAACAAAATATAATTCATATTTTAATTTTTTAATATTTACATTGTACACTTTAAAAATCGAGTCAAACATTATGTTCAAAAATGTCACTTTTCAGAAGTAAAAATACCTTTTCGTGTTTTGGCGATAGCATTACTGTCGAATGGGATGGACTTAAATATTTAATGTACGATAAGAAATCGTCCTTGTTATGTAGTTTTTCGTTTACACATATCAAAATGCTTTTTAAAAATTTACAACCATGATTTTTAATCTGCTTTTTCCATTCACTTGCTGTTGACGTTGAAGTTTTCCAGTATGAATTAATATCCGGGCATTCACTAACAACCCTAAAATACCAAACATTTCATAGCTATATGTTTACTTTATAAAAATCAATTTGTTTCAAAAAAGAACAGATCATTATTAATAAACTTCTCGCTCATTCACATCTACTCGCAATTGTCAAATTTAATTTAATGTCTGATGAAATTAAATGCTATTTGAGTGGATGTTCAAAAAATAAAAATAATCAATTTATTGATTAAAAAGCAAAAAAGTAATTAAAAAAATAAATTATAGAATAAACACAAACCACATTTTAAATTGATTAGTTTTAATTAGTTTGTATTGTTTTATAACTAACGAAGAAAATTTGGAAAAGGAGAAATATTATATTGTTTATCTAGTGTTGTGTACATGTCATTGTATATTTTAAGTATCAAAATATACAAAAAAAATAATTTAAAATATAATGCATATTATATTCCAATTGTTCTTGTTGTTAGCCATCACTGGGTTCTGCGCCGCTAAGTATATGAATGTTTTGACCAAACGTCTGTACAAGTCGTCTTCTTTCTATAAGCATGAAGTTTGATCAAATCCAATAATGTGGTCTGTCTGAAGAAGATGATTTGTAATGGCTGATGACGATTTACCTTGTTTGAGGGCATAACGGTGTGGATAAATGCGTTTATTAAATGCCTGATGTGTTTGACCGATGTAAGTACATCGATCAAAGTGCATCAGTCAAAGTGTCTACGTACATCATTCACAGTTGTTGCATGGCATTCTGGACACCTGTCCATGGGTTAATGTTGGCCGGCTTCAATTTTAATATGTTACTCAAAGCTCATTTATAGTAGATGTAAACATTTTCTATAATTGAGCGTTTAATAGGAGTTTTAAGAAAATTTCACGTTTTGTCGTTTACAAAGGATATCCGTGCAAATATTTGATGTGACTGGCTCGACATTCCGAGCCGCATAACCTCTCAAATTCTCACACTTGCATGGCAAATCAAATTCCGGCACAACCCTCCTTATCTATCTTCCTGATATCGCATCCAATATGACGACTGGTCTATCCCTAAGAAGTCATCGCTCCTACTCGCTTTTCGTCCTCCGTCACAACGGTAATTACGGATATCGTGCGTTCACCATCGCTGCACCACGCCTTTGGAACAAACTTCCTCGAGACACAAAATCATTGACGTCGCTTAAACACTTCAAAACTTCCTTGATCGCCATACTTCTTGCAAACGAACTAAAATAACACTTTCAGCCGCAATCAATTCAATAACTCTACATATAAGTTCAAACATTCATCGGACGTAAACTTGTCTTTTAATTTTTATAGTGGGCCTGTTAATGGTTCTATTTACCACAAAGGCCACTCTAAATAAATTCTATTCTATTCTATTATTTCCATTTCGTTAGTAAGTGGTAAATTCAAATTCCAATTGCTTTTGTAGTTGGTCAACACTGGGTTCAACGTCGCTATTCATATGGACTCATTTACCAAACGTCTGCAAGGTCGTCTTCTTTCGATAAGTATTAAGTTTGATCAAATCCAATTAAGTGGCCTGTCGGGAGAACATTATTTGCTACTACTAACGACATTTCACCTCGTTTGAGAGCATGGTTGTGTCGATATATGTCTATTGCTTTTTTGATTAGTTTTACCGATGTAAACACACTCACAGTCGTTCCATGGAATTATGTATACCTGTATATGAAGTGATGCGATACGCTTCAATTTTAATATATTACTCATTGTTGCAGCTCTTTTATTGTAGTGTGGACATTTTATTTATTTGAGCGTTTATGATGATTACTGAGAAAATTTCACGTTTTGTCGTTTACAAAGGATATCCGTGCAAATATTTGATGTGACATGTCCTTTTTGATTGTATTACTGCTTTTGTTGCTGAGGATTCCGACAAAGGATTAGTGAATTGCTCTCTTAATAGCCAAGCAGGGAAAGTCAATACTCTGCAGCATTTTGACAATGCTTTGTAGTTATTTTATGCTAAGGCTTTAGAGGAGCAAATTAATGCTTGTCGGCGTAATAAGGTCTTTGGGGTAGCGGTCTTATATGTAGACAACGTGTAAGAATTTCATCGAGGCGGTTTCTAAGGTATACCGGGATTTCAAAATAGTGTCGTTTGGATTCGTGTTCCAAGTTTTGTAACTTTCACGTCGAGAAAATTAATTTTTAGATGAAAATTTTCCAGAGTGACGTTCCATGGGATAGACAGGCCTGTGAATTCAATAATGCTGCAAAGTCGTTAACATCCGGATTTTTATCTAGGATTATTGAAACGTCGTCAACGTATGGCCACCAGTGAACAGTGATAGAGATTTTAAGCGCGACATATATTTCCCAGTCCATCATATATAAATTAGCAAGAATTGGACGTAAAGCCGATTTCATCGCTACGCCATCAGTTTAATCATAAATATTTTTCTCAAATTCGAATGTATTTTGTTGTGCACCATCTTAGTAAGTTGGTCCAGTAATTATAGGGTAGTAGTATGCTTGAACAGTCGTGGGCCAATATAGTCGCCGCCAGATCAATTGCTCTGTTGAGTGAAACATTTGTAAATAGAGCTTTGACATCTGATGTGGCAAACTAGTATATTTCATATTTGTTGACTTGGATTTTGTTGGCAAAGTTTGCATCATCCCTGATATACTATGGTGGTTTTTGTAGGATAAGCATTAATAATTTGTTGATAGTTTTTGATAGCTTGTGGCCAAACGATGAGTAACTGGCAATAATTGATTACATCTGAAGCGTAAGTTTATGAATTTTTGGTAAGAGTTAGAGAAAACTGTGTCGCGTTAGTTGACCGATCACTATCATAGAAATCCTTAGTTATAAATTTTCGATTCAGAAGATTTCGTACAAATGAATTAAATTGTTTCTATCTCTCGATTAAGTAGGGTCCTTATTGAGTGGTGTAATATTTGACTGAGTGTAATATTTCTTTACCAAGAAGGACGTAATCTTCAGGTCGACTAATACGATCACACGGCCTTTATCAGATTTCAAAATGGCGATTTATATATTTTCAAATATTTATATTAATATAAATATAATTTATATTTAGAATAGGTTTCTGTCTTCTTAGTATATAGAAATCGTAGATTTTTTCTTAGTAAAAAAAATCAGTAACACAAATGCAATGTATTTGCATAATTTAATCTGAAAGGTTTTAAATTTAAAAGAAAAAAGTATTGAATGTTTGTTTTTTTTTGAAAATATTATGTATATTTCATCATACAACGATGAAATAACCAGATTACGTAGTGTCATCAGCGTTATCCTTGCAAATATGACTTCTCGATGTGTCCGTGGAGCTCGATCAGCTATAAATCGTCCTCAAAGAGATTTATGCTTAAACGATGAAGAATAATTCAGTGACTTTTGTGACTGGCATAGTGAGGTTTTCTTTCTTTAAAATTGTAATTTAAGGCCACTTTGCTGGAACCTATATTAATGTAATAATATTTATGATTATCGGACAATAAATGCTAATAATTAAAAAAAAATACTTCAGTTAATAGAAACTGTTGGTTTCAATTAAATTATTTACTATAAAAATGAACTAAAACTTATATAAGATATAAATATAAATATATATAATATATAAAATATAAAATATAAATATGAATATATTTATATTTTATATTTATATTTTGGCATTGGCGAAATATTAAATTTCTTCAAAGATACTGCATCCTTGAGAGCTTTGTTGCCCGTAATTTCGTCTGTATAAAATGTGTAATGACACGAAAGTAGTATTCAAATATTTCACTTTTATAACAAAACTATAAATAAGTTTTATTATGCAAAATTAAATAAATCTCACAATTGGTACTAAAACTGATATTCATATATAACCTGAAGTCTTTAGATGACCACAGATAATATTTTGAATATATATAAATTGATGGTAATAATTAATTAATAATTAATTATTAAAATATATTCCTATCTAAAAATCAGTTATATTTAGTAAATATATTGAGCTGAAAAGCCCGTCTGTATACGTGTTAATGTGACCTACCTGGTCATAATCATTAAGCCGATTTGTTGAAACTCATCAGATTTCAGTAATTTTATACTTTCCTGTAGTACTTCTTTATCTTCATTAGTAAGTGAATCGAAGTTAAATTCTTTTGTTGATCCACATCCCATGCCTATTAATTCAGAATGCGCTGTTCTTGTATACTCGGATATATGCTATGGCTACTCAGATATAAGATTCAAGTATATGATAGTATCGACATTTCCATTAGCATGATTCTAGTCAAATAAAGACGATAATACAATCACGTCATAAAGTGGCGATGGTCTTTTTTAATAAACAGCAGAAACGTATATTCTAATGCGTCGTGTCACACAGTTACAGCGTAACAATAATTATTCAGCCTAGATTTTTAGTTTCATTGCAATTAACAGACATGCAGGAAATAAATGAACATGAAATAAAGCATTTTGTGATTAAGCAAAACGAATAAATACAATTAAGACTTAGTAGATGTACACACTCTTTACCTGTGTAGGGTGACTTACTTGAGTGCTACTATCGACTGCTATTATTGTGTAACGCATGAAAACTTTTATATCTCGTAGTAGTATCGACATTTCCATTAATGCTCAATTGCTAAAATTGTAATTAACATTTTTTGCTTCTATAATTTTTTATAGCAAGTTAGGTGTTATATTATTTTAAAGTATATGTTAGTGCTAATTGAATGAGTGATAAAGTGCTAGATCATACATATTTTAATAATTAAATATTACTTAATTTAAATATCATAAATATTTTGGAATAAACCATGTACTTTCATGTTTTGCAGTTACTTATTGTGTTAACAAGAAAAATAACACTGTAGTGGATTCAATTTCACCTTACTCAAAGTATATAATTTGCATCAATTCATAAGATTTTTAATTTAAAATAAAAATAAATAAAAATAAATAATAAATAAATTTGAAATAATTTAATAATTAATAATTTTAAAAATAAATTTGAAAATAAAATAACAAAATTAAATAAATTACTCATCAATTACAGATTTTCACTCGTTTTCATCTTGTTGATAAAGATGTTACTATTAAAATACAAAAATACCATAAATTATAATATTATTTTCTTAACTAATGTTGCCTAAAATAAAAATATTTATCGTCGAAATGGTTTTCTTCGTACATAATGATCACAAAATCAACGACTTTTGTAGGAAATGGACATTCTAATTTTACAAAAAATTTTAATCCATAATTTTGTAGTCTCTTTGGACTACAAAAATATCTAAACATTTTAATAATAATTTATAAATTATTTTTTACTTAAATATTATTTTTACAATATGAGCCTAAATTGTTAATATTAGAGAAGAATACATGCAGATATTCTTCAAATTTAAAAAATTCTTTCGAAAACATTTCAAACTTGACCAAAATATATTAATAAAATATTCTTATTAATAGCTAATATTAAAAAATACATATAATATTAATATATTAATTTATTTTTATTAAAATATATTATATAATATTATATATTTATATTAACATAATAATATTATATCATATAATATTATGCAATATTGTTAAAAGAATTTTATTAATATTTATTTTTATAGCGATTTTGTATTAAATTTGTATATGCAATAGAGCAGTTGGATAAGCTGTTGCAATTTTGAAGTCAGCAGCTCTAAATTAATTTTATATATTAAAATATAAAATGTAAAATATTTTTAATAAAAATATTTTTATTAAAAATTTAACATTTTTTTTAATTTGTACATTTTTTTAATAATTAATAATTAGAATTATAATGCATAATTAATATAAAATTTTTAATATAACAATTTATAAACTTAAGTAATTTTGTCAAATAATGTTGTGTTAAGCTTTTTAGTTATAAATAATTATGATGTTTAATTATATTTAATTTTATTTATTATAATGCTAAACAAGAAGAACAAGCTGTTATAACAAAATTTAAGGATTAATTTAAGCTCGATAGTTTTTGAAGTATTATATTATGAACCATTAACTTGATTTGTAGTATTCGTAGAAATGATCTCTCTGTTATCTGAGGAGTTAAACAAGGAATTTAACGAATAATTTATATCAACTCCTGATTCCAGAAGCTGAGTAATAAACAATCTTTTGCTGTTCTCATCTCGAAGCATAGCCAGCTTCAATGGTGTTTCACCTCGAAAATTTGCAGAATTAGCTCCGCATAAATTAATTAGAAGTTCCAATAGACCCCGATCGTACGAGCCCTCTCTGATATAGACATGCAGTAAGTTATCTCCATCAGGGTTCATATTGGTAATTACATCTCTGATTAAATGTGAATTTACTGAGTTAATGACTATAACAAAAGCTTTGAGCCAGTCGCCATTGACATGGTAGGTACGTAATACTAGATTTCTTAATGCTGATATCGTGAATTTGGATGAGTAGAATGGAATTCGAAGCAGGAACGAAAATACCTTTATATATTCATGGATACATTCCAATTGAATGCTTTTATCTAATTCTCTATCGATCCCTGCAATTATGGACGATGCTAATCTCCATTGAAGATAGAAGTCTAGCAGACTCGAATCACCGAACGCAAATCGCTTCATAACAACGGCTTGGAGCTTTTCTATATGATCAACTGCTAAGGAACGGGCATTTTCTCTTCGACGAAACCTATCCCTTAAAAGTGTATCGTGCATATATCGCCAATATTGTTGTTCTGCTTCATTATTATAATGTCCATAATTATAATCATTACCGCTTGAATACATATTTCCCCTTTCCACCGGAATATTCTGAAATTATCAAGTATTCGCGAATCACACAGGCAATTGCGGTAATCGTTTTTCTAAAAATAGCAGCTTTATCAATTTAGGCAAATAACGTGATAATTATATTATTGCTGCTACTTTGATGTTCACATAAATCCGCTATATTTTTATGGAAGCAAACACGTCAACACTGATGATATTTCAGGCTTTGGTAAATTTTACATATTCAACAATGTAGAATTTTTTTGTTTCTGAGCACACGGCGTATAATTTGGGAAGCAAAATGGCCTCAAATAAAATCGATAAAGTTCCATTAAAATATTTTTCGAAATGATAATTGAGAGCAAATGTGTAGTTCAATGCGTTTTTATCACGTAGTATCACGTAGACAAAGAAAACAGCAAAGCATAACTTCGTAGTTTAATTTTCGTGTTTCTCATGCACTGAATTATGCCTATGATCCTGGATAGTAGGTGTCAAACGTAAAACTTGCAAATTTTCTATGAAAATACATAAAGCGTTCGGAATTCCAAGCAATGCATATATGACCAATTTTCTAATATAAAAACATGACAACTCTTTGTCGTCAAATATTTAAGTTTTATCAAGTATCTTAGTGAAATAGATTACATTAAAGTAATTTAATGGGTCATCATGTCGCCATTGTCAACAATTGCCATAATATTAAAAACATTGACTTCAAAATCATTTAAATAATTTAATAGATGCATATTTAAATTTGGTTAAAATTAAACAGAAAATAGTGAAATAGTAAAAATAGTAAAATATATAAATCAACACAATAATATTAAAAATAAATTTAAAATCATTAGCAGCAAATGTTTATGAATAATAAATAATATATTTTGTATTTGAATAAGGTACACTAAATAATCAAATTTCATCCGAGGAAATACGTTGTTAGTGCCTATTTGGCCCCGCTTCTATGCCGACACCTGATAACATAGCAGTTTACCCTGATAACTGAATCCTTATTCTGATACATCGTCTGTTATTTATTAGTCAAGTCAATTCATAAAAATGACGTTAATCAAATTACGTTAATTGATCAATTTTATAAAATTGATCTATTATAATAAATTTTAATTTTTAATTTTTACATGATAAAAGTTATATGAAATCTTATATAAAATAATTAAATTATTTATAATTATTTATAATTTATAATTATTTATTATTTAAATTTTATTTATCATTATTTTTGATTTATAAAATACGTAGACTCATTTAGCTGATTTGATTTATAATTCTTTAAGCATTTATTACAGTAATTTAATTTACAATAATTTAACTTTTGATAATTTGGTTGTTGCCACTAAATGATTATTTAAAAGCTTTCATGTAAATAAGAGCTTTAATTAAGGATTTAGTGTCATGTTATGCTAAAAACATGTGTTTTTGTTTGTTTTATACAGAAACAGCGAGAGCATATCGTAACTCAAGTTCTATTTTAAATTTATTTAAAATACACACTTTGCTCTATAAATTTAATTCCGTAGTAACAACTGATAACAGTAGTTTAATATCCTTTTCTGGTGACATTATGAGCAAAATAAAATTAATTTTACCGGATTAATATTTTTATTTTATAACTGAAAATCCGTTACAACGATCGTTTGCACTTTTTAATAACTAAACAACACACCATTTTATTGTCATCTACAGATGACGCATGTAGACGAGATAACTCCTATTGCTTCAATAGCCATGAAGAGCTTTAATACTTTTGCAAATGGGATACAAATCAGCAACATTGTTGTGAAAAAATAAAAATTTAATTATATTTAATAATATAAAATAATAATATTAATTATAATTAATAATATTAATAATATTAATTAATAATATTAATTAATAATTTAATTATTATTTAATTTATAAAAATTAAATATAACATTAAATATAAGATATCTGTTATATTAATAAAATTGTAAATTTTACTAATAAAATTGTTGTTAAAATGTTGGTCTTATATAATCATATTGTTATAATTATATTATGACCTATGCATGCAGTGTTTAGCTATATATTTAGAATATTGTCCATTAAATTATATATACAGAGATATTTAAAAGCTTAAGATATTATAAGTTTAAGATATTTAAATTAATTTATAATTTTTCGCGTATTTAATCAATAAAATAGTATTAACATAAAATAATATTTTAAAAGAACTGTTTTATTGTAGCTGTTAAATAAAAAAACTCCAGTATGCATGAATCAGATGGGATATAGATTCTGTAAAAGTTTCAAAATATTGTATACAGGTAATGTAATACTTTTGAAATAGTGTGCTTTATGTCGCAAACGTCATTAACAACATGATATTTTTCAACTACATTTGAAATATATATTAAAATACGTCAGTAAATGATTAATCTATAAAATAGCCTTTAATTTCGTGTTCACAATAAATTGTTTAGAACAATCGCTCTCCGATTGGCCTTAAGTTTGCTGTATGGATAATTGATAGAACTTAAGAGACGACCATTAGCCAAAATTGCATTTTGAATGTGATTTTGATATCTTCCAGATTACACTAGAATTGAAGTTTGTGACTAATGTACGTACACCTTGTTAATTTTTAATATGTTTTGGATCAACGAGTATCAAGACATGGCATCCACAGACAATAAATCCATTTAGAGCTGAAGCTATAGTCAATAAGTCAATGAAATATGGTAATTAGTATAATTTTTTGTTTCCTTTAATATCATTAGATGTTGATATTTAATATTTTATAACATATATAATTTTTTATTGATAATTTATTAAAGTAAAAAACAAATATATAATACTTTTATTAAATACGACGTTGTAAATCTGAAATAATTGACTTTACTTTTTTAGTAAAGTTAATCCTTAGTAAACCTCTGAAAGGAAATCGCAAAGTACTTGATCTACAGTAATTGATCCTCAACCAGGACCAAGCACGTCGAAGTTGTGTAGCTACAGGGCCACATTATTCATTTAGCCATTATATGTAGTGACGTATTTTAGAATTTGCGCTAGAGCCTTTGCTCATGCTTCGTGCTAATGCTGAACTCCAGCATGTGTTGCTTGTTTAGCAACCTTAGTAAATTGATGAAGGAAGGAGCGATAGCACGCGTGCTATCGCTCCTTCCTTCATCATTTGTAATTTTAAATTTATTGTGAATTAATTATTAAATCTATTGTCATATAGCAAAAGATAAAATAGTATTTTCTTAAGAATCTGGATAATATTCGATACAGAGTTTTTCCAATTTTTGCATTCGATTTCTATAGTCACCTTTTTACTTTTCGTTTTGCATCTTCACTTAAATTTGTTTTTTTTTAATGCTTTAAATTTGCTATTTTGTATCAAACAAAGCATAACAAAAATGTTATATATTAAATAATATAAATATAGTAATATTAAACTATGTATTATGTTAACAATTAAGTTATAAACAATGATTTCTCTTATCGAAGTTCAGTTTACTTAAGGTAGATTCTAAGATTATAAAAAATGATTTACAAGGCAAAAAATTACAGTAATTTCATTTGTAATTTTAAATTTATTGAGAATTGGTTATTAAATATATTATCATATAGCAAAAGCTAAAAATGTTATTTTCTTAAGCATCTGGATAATATTCGATACAGGGCTTTTCCTACTTTTGCACTCGATTTATGCAGTCATCTTTTTAATTTGCGTTTTGCATCTATTCTCTGGGCTATTTAAATTTGTTGTTTCGTAATGTTTTAAATTTGTTACTTTGTAACAGACAAAGCATAACACAAGTATATAACATTATGGTTGATAGGCTATTCTTTCGTTCCATTTGATGATTTTAAATTTAAATTCTAATTTTAGTTATAATTAATTATAATTTCAATTTAAAATTAATTAAAATTTTAATTTTAAAATTAATTAAAATTTTAATTTTAAAAATTTCTGTCATTTAATTTCTCTTTTAATTAATTTCTATTTTAATTAATTTCATTTAATTTCTGTCATCTGTGGATGACAATAAAAAAGTTATTTAGTTATTAAAAAGTGCAAACGATCGTTGTTTTAATTTTAAAATTAATGAATTAATTTTAATTTAATTTTTATTTTTATTTTTATTTAATTTACTCGTTCACAATAATTTTTAATTGTATTCGTTATTTATAATAAGGGATATTTTGTCAAGCTCTAACAGATAATCAATTCCATGCTTATTGCCTTTATTCGTCAGCAACTGATGGAAAAGTGTAAACTTTTGAAAATCTTGACAAAGAAAAATTCTCGCTGTTAACTTCAATGTTGACTCCTTTAATGCTTAAAAATACGTTTTTATCAACAACACAGTTAACTGGAATATTAATCCAAAAAACGTAACAATAAAACAAATCAATTTTATTTATTAAATCTAGCAAATACAATAAATATACAATTATATGGAGCAAGTCGAAAACGTTTAAACACATTTTCAGTTGAACTCATTTGAACATATTCTCAGTAAAACATATCTACACGCTAATTGGAGCACATCACCTCCTCTGGGATAATGATTGACGAAAATATTTAGGCAAACGATGAAAATACTATCCACTATAATCATTCCAAACACCTAGGTTAGTGTACATATATTCGTCTTCAACAAGCTTTAGATTTGGGTGATTTCTGGCGTGAAAAATTACTTCATAAAAATTGTCGAAATTATCTGGGCACATTGGGCATTTCCATATACAACTTTCGAATTTATCGTCTTTGTCGTGTTCAGTAATAAAATGATTGTACATGGCAAAAATGGGGGCTTTATATTGATTGCACACAATACAAACGTACTTTTTCTAAAACAAAAAGCATAAGTTAAAGCCGGTTATTTCTGGCTTAATAGTTCAGCGAATATGCAAAAACAATTTTTCCTAATAAAGTTTAACACGGCTCTATAAAGTTCAGCTTTAAATCTCAATTATGTGTTAGAAAATTATTAATGGAGTGGCTCAGTAAAAGCCTGAAAACGTTTACTTAGAGCGTAGAGTTTAAATCCTAGCTTGAGCAAATCCTTTTTATTTTAAATGTTTTAAGCGTTTATTTTAAGCAAACGATTTTATACAACAAAAATTAATTAATTTGAAATAAATCTAATTATGAAAAAGAGAGCCGGAAGAAAGCTAGTAATATGCGGATTCGTGATATGTGGATTTGTATAAGTACTATGTGGATTTGTGATTAGATACTTAATAATCGCAAAAGCATTTTACAGTCATGCGAAACGATAAATTAATCAGATCAGATAACTGAGTCTACGTATTTTATACAATATAAGATTAAATATAACTCAAATTAACTTAAAATTTGAAATTGAAATTTAAATTAAAAGTCAATTTTTATGAATTGACTAATAAATAATAAACAATGTATAAGAATAAAGATCATAGGTCATCATGAGGAACTACTATGATATTCGGTCCCTATTATTATCGACAAATAAACCGATTAGATAACTGAGTCTACGTATTTTATATTATTTATAGATTAAAAATAAAAAATAGAAATAAAATAATTAAATTATAAATCATAAATAATTTAATTATTTTACATAAGATTTCATATTACTTATATCTAGTTAAAATTTAAAACTGAAATCTAAAATGAAAGTCAATTTTTATCAATTGACTAATAAATAATAGAAAGTGTATAAGAATAAAGAATAAACGTCACCAGGAGGAACTTCTATGCTATTTAGTTTCGGTATCTATTCCTCATTGAACTTCAAGAATGTTCAATGCTTTTAATAATTCCATAATTACAAATAAAAGCTTTCGATAATTTCAAATCTTTAAAATATAACTGTTTTTCACACGTTTCTTCGTTACTATAAATGTAACAAAACTACGAATAAGAATATATTTATATTATAAAAATATTTAAATCAAATAAAATTCACATATTCGTTGTATATTTTAATTGACCTACATTATCCTTGTCTCACAAGAAATATAAGCAAAATTTAGAAGATCATATTTATCTTTATATTTTGAGAATGAACTTAATTTTTACTTAGATTCATCGTAATTAGACCCTAACTGAGCACTTAATTGTATTTGAAAACGCATACCCCTTCATTTTCATGCATCCAATTAGGATCCAGCGGTGACCAGCGATTAGTATCTAATTGCGCAAGTTCTTGATCAATATTCGTTAGTCTTACCATCACACTAGAAAGATCCACTTGTGGCAATGCTTTCGTTGTCTGATAGTTACTTTCCACAGCCGTTTGAGTTACACGCTGATGAACACCAGAACAACTATTATTATCACAATCGCGAAATCCATCCGCCTCGCTATCGCTGCTAATATTATTGTTAGGATCATGTCTAATTTGGCCTTTCAGATCTTCTCCTAAATGCTGCTTTCCCATCTTATCAAGGTCATCAAAACTGTCGTCAAAATCTTCCGTTGTAGAAAAGCTCGATTCGGTAAGGTAGTCCTCTGATTGGTTATCTGTTAATCTCTAAAAAATATTGGCAATATAAATAGAAAAATACGGCTTCAAAGATGAACAATCGGATAATTAATTATTAACAAAGATATAAAAATGTCTTATTGTAATAAAAAAAACTCGCTTATCTCATGAAGCGACATGATTTAGCGACAATCATTGAACGATTTTCTTCTATGAAAGGAGCATCGATCTCGCAAGATACTAAGCAAATGGTTTCTATATATAAATGAACAAATATTTGCGAATTCAAATGTTATTTGAATTCTGGAAAACTAAATATGCATACATAGAGATTGACCGCATTTGCAAAATTAGGTCATGCACTAAATTTGTTTCAATTTAATGCTAATAATTTGGATATACGAGCCCCCAATTTATTAATGTATCCACAGAGTGCAAAACGAAGATCAGCAAGCACTTTTTAAACAAAATTTGACCTTAATTTTATATTTAAACTTAATTATTTTAATCTATGCAATATTATATTTATATCAGTTTCAAAAGTCATTTGACCCATGCGAGAACTGTTCTCGTGTGAGTAAAAGTAATAGCTTTTAAAAGTAATATAAGTTCGTACATGAATGTAATTCTATCAGATTATATTTAACTTTTTGTTGATGATCAATATTTTAATGGAATTCGACCTCAAAATTAGCAGTAAAATCTCAGTGAAAGCAGTTAAATGATTTACTGAAAAAAAAACTGATTAAATAGAATTAAGTATTATGTATATCCAAAAACGTTTTATTTCTAAAATCAGATCAGCTGATTAACAATGAACAATTTATCTAATCCAGTTCGATTTGATAATTGAAAAAGAGAGCTGGAAGAAAGCTAGTACTTTGCGGTTTCGTGATACTTTATGATCGCAAAAGCATTTTATCGTCATGCAAAACGTCAAATTAACACACAATTAAGCTGTTATTATAATAATGAAAATTAAAATCAGATCAACTGAGGCTACGTATTTTATACTATCTATAACTTGAACAACAATGCCAAATAATAATAAATTACAAAATAATTATAAATATTTATAATTATTTATAAATAATAATTATTCATAATAATTTATAATATAATGATTATAATACACAATTAAGTTGTTATTCTGAAAATGAACATGAAAATCAGATCAGGTGATAACGTAATTAAATATAAAATTTTACTTTTTATGAATTAAAAATTAATTTATTATTAATAAAATAACTTAGATACCCTAAGTTATATTAAGATACCAGGTGGGACAGAGTATTCGACCTGGTATCTGTTGAAGAAATGAAGAAATGTTTCTGATATTATGAAGAAATGGTTCTGATAATAGATATTTTAATAAATCTTTGGGAAACTTGAAAAAAACTTCTTCAAACTAATTATACCAGCAAACTGAGTGTATGTATTTTGTACTATAAATAAATTAAAAATAAAGATAATTAATTATAAATAATAAATAAATCAGAGCAGCTTATGAACAATGAATAATTTATCTAATCCAGTTCAATTTGATAATCGAAAAAGAGAGCTGGAAGAAAGCTAGTACTATGCGGATTCGTGATATGTGGGTTTATATTAGTACTATGTGGATTTGTGATTAGATACTTCTTAATCGCAAAAGCATTTTACGGTCATACAAAAGCATTTTACGGTCATATATACTAAAAATGAACATTAAAATCAGATCAATTAATTGAGTCCACGAATTTTGTATTATTTATAAATTAAAAATAATGATAAATAAAATTTAATAATTGATATAAGATTTTATATAATTTATATAAAATATAAATCAACTTATAGAATTAGATCAGCTAACTGAGTTTAGTATTTATAAGAAATACTAGACTAGGGATAGTATTTTCTCCTATTTTGTATAGGGGATATACAAAAATTAATTATTTATTTAAATATTTTTTATTTTTTGATTTATTTTATTTATTTTTAATTTATTATTTATTTTTATTTTAAGTTATATCATTTTATAAACTAAGAGAACTGATACAAATCAAAATTTGAAGGCTAAAATTAATAACTTTTGTTAATTTACAAATAAAAATTTAAATTCTATTAAATAATTTTTATTAAACCCCACAAATACCTTAATATTTTTGCATAAAAATAAATAAAATAAATTTATTTTGCAAAAAATAAATTCATAAGCAGCTCATTATTATATTTTAATTTATTTTTTCATAATATGGAATTACAAAAAATATTAAATATTATATTATATTAATTATATATTATTATATTAAATATATTATATATAATCAAATAACCGAGTCTACGTATATAATATAATCATAAAATTAAAAAATAATGCTAAATCAAAATTTAATAATTATAAATAATAAATAATTGTCATATAATATTTTATATAATTTAAATCAAGTTGAATTAAAAATTTAAATTTAAGAAAAGTCAATTTTGATATAATTGACTTTTAAAATTGACAATTAAAATAAGTCTTTTGTTTTTTAATCTTTAATTTAATTTTATTAAAATTAAAATTTTTGAGGCGAAAATATAAAACAGAATTCTCATAACAAAAATAAGTTTTCAAAAGCCTGAATTGTTTAACAGCTGCTCCGTTGTTTTTCAATACATGGGATCGACCATTTAAAAGGATGTAATCAACTTTGTTTAATGTTGTGCATCATATGGTTTAACAAAAACAAGAAAAAAACGAGTAATATTTAAATAAATCAAAAATACAATGAATTTGCTAAATTAAGAGCGAAAAAAGAACAAGTAACGAAAAATCAAAATAAATAATAGGATAAAATAATTATATTTTGGCTTTAAAATCAACCTTAGTTTAAAAGAACCATATTCAAAAGAGCCACGAATTATTATTCACCATGTGCTTGGATATCATGTGTTCCTCCACATTACATTTCCATTTGATATCGAAATTAGATTGAAAACAGTTAGTAATACAAAGTAATATTGTATTAATATTAATACAATATTAATGTTGAATTAATATTTTTTTAATAATATATTATTAATATATTAATAATATATTAATATAATAATTAATATTAATAATATTAATATAATATTATTAATATATTATTAATATTATTATTAATATTTTTATATTACCCTTAATGAAAAAATCCTGAATTAGAAATTAAATGAAATTATAATGTGAAAATAAATCCAAAGTAGATAAAATTTATTAAACAACAAGCGTAAAGAGGGAGCAAAGTATAAGAAAGTACTAATAAATGGATATTCCAATTAATAAGGAAAACTGTAAATATTTATTTCTAATATTTCCGATAACTATCTATAAATCCACACATAAAAATTGAGTGTTAGGCAATGCTACTTTATAAACATCTGAATTATAGAAAATCCTAAGATTAATATATTTATTTTATTTATGAATTTTCTTTTTTATAGAACAAAATAGGTAGACTCAGTAGTTAATTGATCTGATCACATAAAAATTGACAAAATAATACGAGAGGAAAACAACGAATAAAATGCCAAAACCAATCAAAAATGCATTGAATTTTATTGAACAAAACCAAAAAAATTACTTGTAATAAAAAAAACCAAAATGAATAAAAGGATAAAAGAACAAAAATAAAAGCAGCTATTTATGTCAATTTTATTTTAAAAAATATTTTTAGTAATAAACAAACCAAATGGTAAGCTATGGTGGTAGGATGAATGGTAAGCTATTTCTTACCATTTACCTTAGAATTGTTATTTATACAAATAAAATTAAAAATAATGCTAAATAATGATAAATAATTTGAATTAAGATTTAATATTTAATATTAAAAATTAATTAATATTTAAAATTAATATTTAAAATTAATATTTAAAATTATGATTATAATTATTGTTTTTACTGTAAACATGTAAAAAGTAATAGCATTGGATAAAATTAAAGCGATAGACTTTATATAAAATTACTATTAATTTTATGGTATAGCCAGATTATATATTATATAATTTAGTTTGTATATTTATGCGAAACTGACGTTATTCTACTTCAAAACGTTCCAGTAATCCTTGAGAAATCGTTGAAAGTCAAATTGTAAGTTTGCTGCTTAATATTTTTTAAATTTTACCAAATTTTGTATTTATTATTCCATTAAATGACTGAAAATAAATCGGTAATTTGTACGGTAATTACAAGATACTATCGATAACAAGTCGCGTGTATGTGGCAAACGTGAACATAATTAAAAATAAAATACTTTGAATAAATTTAAACGTATGATTAAAAACACCTAATATGAATATAAATATGAAATAGTAAATAATAAATATGATTATATGCATATATATATCTTATTGTAGCTTGATTCATTAAACAGATTATATGACATCAGTATCTACGCATTTATAAGTAGAGAAACATTAAGCACATTGATAAATTACAAAATTATGGATAAATTTTTAAAAGCATGTTTTACAAAACATTTTTCAACAGGCATCAATAATTTTAAATTTTAAATTTTGTTTTAGATTAAGCAAATTTAACCGATTAAAAATATAATATTATATTAAATATTATATTATATAATATATTATATTAATATATAATATTATAATACCAATTTTATGGTTCATATCATCGGCTATCATTATTTGTACGAGTTTAAGTGCCTATTACATTATTCAAAATTATTCTATAATTTTAGATCTCATTTTTATATTTTTTATAAATAATAACTTTTAATAATTTATACCAACCCGTTTTTTAACTTTATGTGGTTTGACTAATAATCCCTGATGTGCTTCGGATATCATATGTTTCTTTACATCACATTTCCATTTGCTATCGTAATCACAATGAAAACAACGGTACGGCTTTACATCCCCGTGTATAAGCACGTGTCTTTGATGATCTGCTGGAGTAAGGGCAGTGTGCGGGCAAAGTTCACAAGAATAGATACTCTCGCATCTTGTTAATAGACTATAAAGCTTGTTCTTTAAACTATCGTCCTTGATAAACGATTCTACATATTCTTCTGTTAGTGATAAATCGAATAAAAATTTATCCGGAATTTCTATTACATGTGGCGCTGGAACAACGGCCACATCTGATATATCAATAGAATAATCGGCTGACTGGCTAGTCTTCGTTTTATGCTGCTTGCGTACATGTTTCTGAACATCCCATTTCCAGTTTGAAGAATAATTGCACGCTGAACAGTGATATGGCTTGTCTCTGGCGTGATAGCATCGCATGTGTTGAAACAGTTCCGATCTCCATCGTCCCTGGTAATCACACCAATTACATGTAAATCCTGAACGGTCCTTATTCGGTTTCGGCTCTAGAATAGAAAGGTCCTTTTCAGTTTGATCAACAACCACATGAACTGTGGAGTTTGATTCCATATCGCTACTACTGTAAACTGAAGTCGTCGCCGTATCGGGTATAAATCTATCTTCAGCAACTTTATCACGTGTTCTTCGCTTTCTTCGTACTGGAGCATGAAAATCATTCGGGCTATTAGGTCTTCGCCGATAGTCGGCATCCTGGTTGGTTTGTTCTATAACTGTTTTGGCGTGATCCCTATCACGTTTCTTGTACGGATTGATAAACTTTGGATGAGCACGATCGAAATGCTTGGCCAAATCCCAACGCCACTTGTACGTTAATGAACATATCATACATTTAAATGGTCTCATTGTAGAGTGACTAGCCGCGTGCTTTTGAAGTTCTGTAGGCCATCTACCGACAAAATCACAGCGAACACATTTTAGCGGGTTGGTCGGGTCACTCAGTCTCCATTGTTCATTTTGTTGCGCTACGTTCGTGTTCCGTGGGGGACTTTTTCCCGATATTTCTCTTTCAAGCTCACCAATGTGATAACCGCTGAAATGCTCATTCGCACTTTCTAGCGATGAGCTTTTAATGCAGCAAATGGCACAAACGAAATATTTTTGAGAATTTGAGAGAGCATTGCTTATTATTATTTTGGATCGATATGATTGTATATCGTTTTGTCTAATTGGATCAGGATCATCTGTTCCAATATCTATAGATTGAGTTGGAAAAGTAGAATAAGACGTTGGAGATTCAGATGACTTTGAATCAGTTATGAATTCATTCGTAACGTAAGCGTCGGTTTGACATTCCAATTTTCCACCAATATATTTGATCGATAAATCAAGAGGTTCCGTAGTAGAAAGATCGCACTGTAGCTGAATGTTTTCGCGTTTTTGTCGTCGCATTTTAGAAGAAATCGGTGTAGTTGAACGATCAATATTATTTAACTTGCAGGGGGCGGGCTGTGGATTGCTAAAGTTGCCATTGTATTTATTCAACAATGCTTCGCCGTTTTCTTTTTGGCCGCCATTGATGTTGATGTGTGGCCGCTGAATAAACATTCGCATTTGACTGTTACCCAAGTAATTTCCACTGTTATTATCGATATTAAATGCAGGGTGTGGTATCGACGACGCTGCCGTGGATATTAAACGGTTTCCATCATAGGATGATATCTTACCGGCGTTATTTCTGTCCATGATTATACCGACGTTGCTGTGATTTTGTAATGATGCAACCACTTCCTTTTTGACTATTCCACTGTCACCATTATCTGGGGTAGTGTAGCTGCCAATGACATGGTTGCTGGTTGTTCTATTTACTGTAGCAGGACTTAGAATGGGTATATCTTTGATTGGCACTGGTGCGTCCAACGGTGGCGGGTTTTCAAGACGATGCTTCTCTTTCCAATGTTTGTTAAGACTTTTCCTCCACTTGTAAACATTCCCACATATTGAGCAAGCGTAGCGAACGCCTCTTTCCTCATCGTATATTCGTCTATACCTGAAATTGATATGTAAAACAAAATCAAATAAGGGGAACAATTTTGCTTTTTTAATTATTTTGTTTATTAAACCTTTGCCAAATCTATATCAGCACCTGCAAAACACCGCATTACCATTATTTTACTTCTTTAAAAAGTAAAATCGAAAGCTGGTTGTTTTGCTATTTTTGCTTATTTGTTTTATCTTGCTTTAAATAAAGCTACATTTTGTTTAATTTTCATATTGTTAATCGTGTTCCCATAATTATATTCAAAGTGATCATAATTTAAACCAGGGATGGGCAATCTCTGGCACTTTGATGGCATATTTTTATCCTAATCTAGAGGGCCGGATATATCAGTTGAAAATTTAGAGGGTACGGATCAAAGTGATGAGCAGGCTGGATCCTATCCAAGGTCCGCCGGTTGCCCATATGCAATTTAAACCACTATATTATAGATACTTAATCCTTTACATTGTTTTTGCCATGAAAGCAAAACTTTGTAAGACAAAATCTTTAGCATTTAAATAATAAAACGCTTAAACTAGTAATTTGCATTTACATTGCAAATGGCTTACTCAAACGGAAGTACCTGGTAAATTATAAATTATTAATTATGTGATAATTAATAATTACTAATTAAATTACAGTAAATGTTATCTTGATATAATCGTTAATAGCCGCCCTATGCTCTTAGATCGTGAGTATGAATTTTTCTCGACATGATACAATAGGGCATTACGACAAGATCACAATAAATTCATTTTTTAATTGACAAAAAATGTGCAGAATTTATCAGGTACAGGCTTGAACTAAGTATCGTTAGCTTCACATGATGAATAATTCTAAACCGTCTACCAAAATAATTTTGTTGTAAAGCAGAAACTCTTTTGATATTCTCGACAAAAATGTAGCCAACTACAAACAAGGTTTGATCTCTAGTCAGATAATGACTTTAAGTATAATAATGAGTATATTTTAGTATATAATGACTTTAAGTTTCAAGAACTTAAAGGTTCATGCACTTTGAATTCTGCTTTACGATTTGTATAAAAATATTAATTGAATTAATACGGATTTATCAATTATATTATTTATAATTAATATAATTAAATGATTAATATGTCACTTCTGTGTTCTAAGGCTAAACATAATTTAAAATTTAGAATTGAAGAAGACTTTGCGTTATGTTGATTCTGTTCCAAAATTTAAATGAACGAAATTATTAAATTAATTTAATAAAAATTAATTTAATAAAAATTAATTTAATTTATTTAATTAGTAAATTAACAATCAACATGTACAACGAGGTATATTTCTTCGTTTAATATTATGTGGCCTGTTGGACACCATTACTTAAAATTGCCTATAATTGTTTAAATTCCATTTCATTTATTTATTCACATCTGGGGTACAGAGTCAAACTATGATGTATACAGTTTTTCTCTGTCAGTTTTCTTATTGTCTGTACAGATTTGTAGTTGACTTAAAACTACATTAATTTTATACTTAATGTTTGATTTAATTTTAACAGTGTTTTATTCGATGCATTATCGTAAAATAATTAATGATTTTTTAATTATTAATTAATAATTAGTTAATTATAAGTTTTATTAATTTTATTCGATGTATTGTAATAATGCATTGAACTTGCATGTAGTCCATTAAGCCCCGTAGTGTCTGCTTAGTGTTTAATATTTTATTAAAAATATTCTTCATCAAATGAATTTATAAATGAATTTATATTTTCTCGAACGGCAGTCATTATGATCGTTCATTTCTACTTTATTTGGCGTATACTACCAAAATATAAAAACATAAAACTTGAAAATATCCACAACTAAAAAGCTTCTTAAATAAAATTGATAAAATCGACTAATGATTCTTTAATGTTACTAAAATGGCAAATAACACTTACTTCGCTGGATCCACTTCAACATTGTATTGCCGCTTTCGTTTACCATTCTCTAGTTCGATTGATTGATTGCCACCTTTACAAGTAGCAAGGTAGTTCTTCTTTAAATAGACAGAATATGTTAAACAAATTATATTAAATTTCATTATGTCAAGTAAACTTTATTTCTTTAAAGTCATTAAATGCCCACAAATATCTTTTAAATTTGTTCAAGCTATTTCCTTTTATGTTCCATCAAATTTAATGACAAAATAATTTTGATAACTCTTGCATTTTGATGGCATAAATTCATAATTTTTAACGGAAAAAACAAATACATTTTAATGCATTTTTATACAAAATTTAATAAAAATAAATATAAATACATATAATATAAAAATAAATTTTAATACATAAGTTTGTTTATTATTCAAAAAATGAAATTTGAAACGTTTTCGCCTTCTGTTATAGTACAAATTCCATAATTTATAAAACTGGTTTTTCCTATTTTAACTTATCGTTTATTCTTTTTACTCGACTAAGCGATACAATTGATGAACGCAAAAAGTAAACAAAAAGCCTAAATATAAAAAACCTATAACCCTTTATATGTATTAATCATATACATGATTGATATAGGTTATAATATAGGCTTTATTGAGCTCGACAACGTATCTTCTCTAGTAGAAAACAAACGCTCGACTACACAATGCAAAATAAAGGAAAATTAATAATTTCTGTGGACTTTTAATTAAAAACAACAAAGCCAGTGTAAATCATTTGTGTAAGATATGCGAGTGATTATTAAATAATAGTAATAATTGCCTGAACTGTTGATAATCTAAACAGAGAAGAGATTGCATTTTAATGAATTTATTAATAAATTGAATTTATTTAATAAATAAATTCTTACAAAATAAGGAACGTTTCTTCTTTTTGTTGCTCTTACTCAACTAAGCAATACAATTGATGAACGCTCGTTCAAAAGGTGAACTATAAAATGAATTAGAAAATGACTATATAGTCATCTAAATGACTATAATTAATATATATGAGACATGTATACGTGTATACACATATTAATATACAAGTATTAGTCATATACATGATTGATATAGATTTTAATATACGTTTTATCGAGCTCGACAACGTTCCTTGTTTTTTAAAGTTCAGGAAGCTGCTACTGTAAGATAAAAACATAGTTTATTACATAGGATTATCATACGCTTTATCAAGCTCGACAAATTAAACTTTCATTGTAAATCAATTTAAGAATCTTAAATTACTTAAATTTAATTTAAAATTATTTTTGCCAAAACTAATAAATTTTAGACTTTACAAAATTAAAATTTTGATTGTGGATTTATTTACATCAAATCGCAATGGTTTGTTAGCAAAAACTATTTTTTAGCATTTTGATCCTTGTTCACAAGCATGTTGGTTTTCATTTAACTACACACTAAAATTCAGAATTTTTCCAGTTATTTTTTATTTTATTTTTTCAAATAGAATTTTAGACATTATCGAGCATTTCAAACATTGAACTTAGTCAAATATTTAAATTTCGAAAAATTAAAACTCGTTATAGTGAAAAATATAACTCGTTATAATTAAAATTCTTTATATTGCGAAATCATCGGGATCAATTGTTTTTGCTTCATTTATACACGCAATATTTGGAGGGTATTTGATCAAAATATTTTATTTTTATAAATGATGGCACCTCGAGTCGTAAATATGATTACGAATTATAAGGAGAAAGCTATTGGGGTGATCCACTAACAACGTTATCACCAAACAAGAAATATATAGAACCAAAGTAAAATCGAAATTATACCACTGGCACAAAGGAAGAGGTAGATTCTATCGACGACCGACATGTGGAAAAAATTCGAGATATCTCAGAGAACCCAGCTATAATGATGACAACTTCTATGAATCTAGTAGGACCACAATGAGGAAGAGCAAGAATGACACTGAGGAATTACAAAGGTACAATCTGCGGGACCAACTAGAGTCTGGACGTTTCTGTAAGAGGAAGGAAATGTAATGAATTGGTTGTTGCATTTGTGCGTAGCGTTAACGCTTACAATCGAACATAAGACAAATTGCTGTATATTTTTAAAACAGTTCATCAATGGCTTTGATGAACGGGATGCATATAAGATAGCATCTAAAACGATCGTGTAATAGGCAGTGGCATGTACGTTTTCGTAAACTAAGAAAAACTTTCAAGATATATGTTACAATTCGTACCCGCAATAATCTTTGATGAATCCTGTAAAAATTTTATTCTTTTTAAATGTTAATGTTCTATAATATATTACTGTTTTTTCTTGAGTGACTTTCGATAATTCATTATATACAAGGTTTTTTAACGTAGAAGTTTCTTGCATTTTATTTTGCTAGGTATTATTTCAGTATTTCGTTAACTGACTTGATGGTTAATAAATAAAAATTTTGACATTTTTTATTATTAAGGTTAGCATATTAATTTTATCCTACTAATATGTCCTTATGATAAACAACGAATGCACCGATTGAACATTTCCAGTCTAAATTAAACACGACTATAAATAAATTGAACACGACTAACAGTCGATTAACACGCCCATAAATTTTATCTAATAAACGTAATATTAATTTAGGACAGCTTTTTCTTTAAATTAGAATGTGACTAGATAAGAACGTAAAATTGGTAATCTCTTTATGAAAATTGATTTTCTTCTCTTTCTATAATTTAAAATAACGAAAAATTCGATACGTATGCGATTCTAAAAAATTTAAGTGTATATATGATCATATTAGAATGCAACGTAGTAGATTATCATCCCTGGAAGAATTTCAACTATAAATAATTAAAATTAACATTTCATCGATGACTTATACTATTAGTTATAATTCTAATATTATTATATTATTAAATATTAAGCGCGCCGAGATGGTAAATTCACTAAAATTATTACATCTTAGCTATTTTCTAATTCTACAATGTTTATTGTGTACTCATTAAAAAATTTAAAGTTGTAATTTGGTTATAGATATTACTAGTCCAAAAATTGTATTACAAATGCAATCTTTTGTTTGCTATTTCTTAATTCTATTCAATAATTATACTGAGAATATTGAATATGCTCAAAAGCTATTCAGTAGCATAAAGTTTTAATAAAAATTCATAACTGATGTTCCTTTACTTCTATTGTAGTTTGGAACTACTTTGAACAATCCAAATTATATAATTTTGTTATTTCCAATCTTCTATGTTGTCCTGATATTATGATAATATTTTATTATTTTAGTATATTGTTTAAAATTTAGAAAATTAACTATTTGAATAATCGATTGATCAAGTTAAGGACTTTCATCCGTAAAATCTTCAGTAACTTTCAAAAATTGTTCTTAGTGTTTCTTTTATGCACAATGGACTTGAAGTTCAAGTTCATTGATATCTTTTAATTGGTAATAATTCAAAATTCGGTAGCTAATTTACAAATCATTATATACATGATTATGCAATAAGTTGACTATCTGCTATCCCACGTATCTGTGAATGGTTTAATTCTGCAAATTATTATTGTAGTTGGTCTTTTGCAGTCTAGAGGTCAATTTTCTGCAATCAACTGGAATGATGGTATGACAATGTATGCAAGTGTTATAATTAATTTTGACAAATCGCGCGTAGTTGCTACTGGCAGCGGGGACGACCACTGAATTCAGTGCCAACCTTTTATTTTGTCTAGTTAATCTCATGTTACAAACAAATTGTTATAAAGGTCACAAACAGGAGTGACAAGAAGTAAAAGATTTTGCTGCTAGCTGTCACAATTTTAACAAGCAGTAAATTTACTGGTGCAGATTACTTCGAGTAGTAAGATATTCGCGTCTACGTTAAATGATGGTGATGATGGATACACTTCCAATGTTTTCCTCGATCTATTCCAGTATGATGATGACAGGTGAAATACAAAACATTTCTTCTTCAAAGATATATTCGACAGCGGAGAATATTCAAAACACATTGACGGACAAATACGTGCATTTATTGCTTAGAAACAAAATACTATTTGTAAAAATAGTTAACATATTGATGATCAAGTTCTCAACACCTAAATACTTTTCACGATGAATTAGGTTATAATAAATAAAAATTTTTTAAAAACTTGCCTAAAAAAAGAGCAACAAATAGTCGTGTTATATACACACCTAAATATTTCATTCATATTTCAAAAGGGTGTGTACATAAGGATTGTTTTATCCGCTACAAAACAATCTGACAACGCCACGTACACGATGTTACGATGTGAATAAAAAGTTCATTGTGAAAAGATAAAAGACAGTTTAGCACAGGTTAATTTGTTCTCATTATTTGAAAATATAAAATTATAAAATTCGAAAATAATACTTTCAAAATTAATAACATTGTTTTCTTTTAGGTTACAAAACTTACTAACCTACATATTAAGTAAATCGTAATTCATAGTTTAACAACAATAAAATTAGGATAGTTAAAAATTAAAAAATTAAAATTAAAATTTAAAATTTAAAAATTAAAAATTAAAAAATTATTAAAAACAATTTTTAATTTTAAATAGTTGATAAAGAATTTTTGGAGCTGGATCAAAGAAAAGAGGAAATATTTCATTAAAATTTCGCTAACTTATGTAAGCATCTTCAGAAAATTACCTTAGTAATTTTCTGAAGTGTATATTTTATTTATAACAAAACATCGAAAATCCTTCATGGGGATCAAAGTTTTACAACTTTAAAAAAAACGATAAATGATTTTTTAAATAATATTTTTTTCTTTATCGCTGAAAAGCAATTCGCACTATAGAATAACTTAGAAGAAAGAAGACAGATTATTTATAAGAATACAAAGTTCGTAGTCTATTTTATTGATTTTTTCAATTTTTGTAAAAGTTAAAAAATTTGATACACATAAAGGCTTCTCTATTTTGTAACTACCTAAAGAGCTTTAAAATCTACACTTTATTCATCATTTAATCTTTCAAAATTTTACATACCTATTAAATGATAGAATCCGGTGTTTATTTATTTGAAAAATGTGATTTATTTTCACATTAAATTATTTAAAAGAATTAAAAAAATTCACCAAAAATGTTGTAGGCGCATTCCGGGTTAATCTTATCAACAAAGTTTGTAAAACGCATGCTTAAAACTTTTCTGTTCGTTTTGTAAATAAAAGTCGTAGCATAATTCCTTAAATAATTCCTTATTTATAACTTTATAAATGAATTTATGAAGTTATAACACAATGAAGCGTTACCATTTGCACTAAACTATTCTGTTTCTTTTGCTTCGGAAAATAAAGAGAAACGACGTGTTAGAACATCTTAATGTCCACGTGACAAATTGTAAATTAAAATTATTTTATTAATAGCTGATTTTGATTAGCTTATAAAGCTAATCAAAATCAAAATTTAATAGAATGATAAGATCAATAATTTTATGAGATTTGATTAAATAATTAGAAATTAATAATCTACAAATAAAATCAAATTAAAATTAAAACTCCCAAGGTTGAAGTCGACATTTGGTTTTTTTGAAAGTACACAACTTTATCATTTTCTATGTTAGTGTTTATATTATTATAAAAATTCGGTGTTTTCTTTACAAAACTCTACCTGTATATTGAGTAATTCAAAGTTTGAAAGCACAATAAAATTGGGTTATATCCAAGATTCATTTTTATGCAAATTTGATAAAAAATCATTTTGATGACAAATTTTAATTTTTGTAACTTTTACAAAGCTTATTTTTGTGTAAATTAATTTTCAGATTGAATTCAAACAAAATATTGTATTATCCTTAAATCTTTTTGATGATGAACGCATCAGCATTCAAAGATGCAATAAATTTTGCTTTGCGGTTTCCTGGAATGAATCAACGTCCTCGAAAAATCTTTCGCATTCAACTTTTTTATATTAGCGTGTCCTACAAGTAAAAATGTAGATAAAGTTACCTAAAAGTGTTAATGTTGTGTAATTTATATATAGAGAGTGATAGAGTGTTTTCACACATTATATTTGTTCCAAATAGCATTGAATGTAAAAATTATCACGGAATAAAGATAAGGCAGTACTTACATTCGCTGCTGCTTGCTCCATATCACATTCAATTTGAATATTAAAATTAGGGTTTTCGAGCTTTGATTTAGGACATATTGCTGAGTTTAGTTTAACATCATTTTGGCATAAATTATGACGCTCTAGCTTAGAATCATCGTGGAATGAGTTTAGATTAATATCGTTGTGGAATGAGTAAAGTTTAACATCATTGTTAAATTGCATTACAGAAAAATCAATCAAATTTTGGTTATCGGGGGTGTTTAGCTTTTGAGGAACAATCTGCTTGCGTCTAAATTAGAAAAGATGAATTTTTAAATATTCCTGGAAATTAAGTGCGTGTTATGGTTTTACTACGTGCTCCATTATTAAGTCTGCTCTTTGAAATATAGTTGTCGCAGCAACTTTAAAACATAATTCCAATGGAAAAGCTGTTACTGTGTAATAGATTTTTACATCAATGCAACAAGGCACCAATCAGAACTGCTCTTTCTATCAATGCTAAGCAATGCTCTGTTACTGATTTGACAGCATCAATTTTTTGTCAACTGTTTATACAATCAAACGCTCACGCATTTGATTTAATTGAAAAAGATCACGATTACACAATGCGAAAGGCTAACACAATAGCAGAAATATAAGCAACTTTTGTAAATTACTGATACCGGTGTAATCGTTTGATGTTAAATAATTTATTGACGCTATTTTATAGCGTTATGCTGCTTGAACAAACTGTTTAATAACGATTTTATAGGTAATTTGCTAATCATAAGTCATTTCTAATGATAATCTAAATATTTAGTTTATATGAAACATGGAAATTAGTTGCAGATTACAAATAGATGTTTGCTCTAAATTGCGAGGATCTTTCTTTTGGGAAAATAAAGGGGAACGACGTGTTAATAAAAGTAAAATTTATAACATGTTAATATCCACGTGACAAATTGTAAATTGGGATTGTTTAATTGGTAGCTAATCAAAGCTGATTAGCTTTATATAAAGCTAATCAAACTAAATAATGATATCGATAATTTTATTATATTTGATCAAATAATTAGAAATTAATAATTGAAATTAAACGAAGTCTGAAAATAAAATTTTGTGATTTTAACTTACATCACCAGTACCTACTGGTTAAACGTTAGCTTTAAATTTGAACTATTCAAACAAATAAATGCGATTAGCACAAGTAAATTTGATTGGGACATAAATTGTGACTTAAAATGGCATAGCTTTAAAATTCTTAAGTTTTACGAGTGTTTAATTATGGCAATATAATTAAAATTTAAATTAATAAATTAAAATTTAATTTATTTATTTAAATTTATTCATTTATACAAAATTACAGTTTGTGGTTACTTTGTATAATTGTGGATAATATTGAAATTAAAGAAATTGCTTTAGAATATCGCAAAACTCTCATAATATTACGAATAATATCATAATCTAAACTTATAAGATGTCTTATTAAAATATAATTAATTAAATTATGATAAAAAACGTATGAGGAATGATCCTGGAAGTTAGCTTTAAAATGTTCAATTAGAACTATTTCTATCATTATAAATTAATAATCTATAATTAAAATCAACGTGCACCTTTATTTTGTTAATTAAAATACTCTAAAATATCACGCTTCACATTATTACATTAAATAAATGTTAGTTTCTCGATAGTTTCATTGATGTAATAAATTTGATGTTAGTTTCTCGATAGTTTCATTGATGTAATAAATTTGATGTTTCATAAATTTAACAATTTATAAAACATAAATCTGTAAATTTAACAAATGCAATGGCGGCAATCAAGCATTTAATGCGGATAAAACATTCCTACACTTAAAAAAACTATTTTGTGTCGTGGTGAAGCTGCAATTTAAATCATTAGTATTTAAATATCATAGACCAATCAGTTTTATAAGATCATAATTTTTAGATATTAACAAAAGAGAATTCACTTGTAAACAAACTTACCTTGATCCTGATGGCATTGAAGTCTATAGATGATTTAAAGATTAGAATTGTCTTAAAAGTATAAATTGAAATAAGTTCACTTAATGGCTCGAAACCTATAAATTTATTTGATGGTGATAAACAACAAAATTGTCAATTTTATTTAAATAATAAGTTGGAATCAGAAATTGTTTCTTTAAATGATATTTCAATGCGATTATCGATGTGTATCCAAGCAGTTTTCATTCCCTTCTCTTAATGCATATCGACATGTATTTGGATCAGTAGGAAGCAGCAATTTTAAATTGAATTCTGTATATATTAAATCTATTTTAGAGATCATTTTGACATTCTGACGAAAAAAGGTTAGTTTGAGTAGTAAAAATTACCAGTTTATTATTGCGCCTACTGATGGAAAGTATTTTAAATATCTGAACTTTGCAAAAATAGTATATGTCACTTGATAGAGTGACATACGGCAAATGTACGAAGAGATCAGACACATTTACAATTTAAAAAAAACAAACCAAAAATCGATTCTAAGCATGTTTTCAGACAAGTCAATGTTTTGCTCTACTGTATCGTAGTGGAGTCGTTAATACACACAGACGAATGGATGATGATTTCAGCTGCTGCGTATATATAGGTATATATAGGTATAGTGAGTGGCAGGTAGAACATAGTGAGAGTGCGACTTATCAATGCTGCGTTTTAAAAACAATGAAAACGAAGATTTTTAACAAAATTTCAAACTATCATCATCAGTACAGCGGATGTAGAAAGTTTTGGTAGCAGAGAGAGAGTATTTGATTCGAGGAATACTAGGCAGGTGGCGGCGACAATGATGTTGAAGATGATGAAGTAACTAGTACATCAGCTATGAAAAATACTGAAATCAAATCATAAAAAAGATTATATTTTCGGAAAAGAACTTGCATGTCTCGTAAAATAAAACCGAATATTTAGTACTGCTTTTTACTGCTAGAAAGCAGGCGACTTAGTAAAAACGTTTCATCTCGTTGCTTTTGAAATAACAACAAGCATCCTGTCAGTTACAATGTTTATCTCCTTAAACTTTAATACAGCAGCTACCGGTTTTTTTATTTTCATTTCAATGAATGCAATTTTTATAAATTCATTTTCAAAATTCATTTCAATTCTGAAAAATTGAGATGCGAACATTAATTTGCAAGAACATCATAAAGCCAAATAGGACAGTTCCGAATTATTTACTAATCAGTAATTAAATTTAAAATTAATAATTTATTAATTATTATTAATAATTTATATTTAATTTATTATTTTTCTTATGAACAAAAACTTAAGGATAAATAATTTTGCAAATACATGCATTTTTAACTAAATCGATTAAAAATTTAGTTATTAGAAATAAAATAAATATTAAATTATTAATTAATTATTATTAAATAATTAATAATTATTAAACAGTCTGGACATGAATTACTTAATTTGCAAATACTATATCGCTTGAGCGCGTAGATAGAAATCAATATCAAATTTTGATGTTTGTGGCCCGAATTTTTTACTCATCAGCAATTAAAATTAATAATTAATAATTATTAATTATTTATATTTAATTTATTCTTTATTTTTCTCATGAACTAATACTTTTGGATATATAATTTTGCTAATGAATGCATTTTTAATTTAGTTATTAGAAATAAAAAAATTATTAAATTATTATTTAATTTAATTTATTCTTTATTTTTCTTATGAAGAAAAATTTAAGGATAAATATTTTGGCTAATACATGCATTTTTTATAAAAAAAAACATTTAGTCATAGAAATAACATAATTATGAATTCGTAAAAATAAATTATTAAACTAAATTTATAATAATATAAATTTCATAGTAAGATAAAATTTATCAAATTTAAGATTTAATTTTTAATAATTATATTTGAATAAATTTAAAACACTAGCATATTCTATTTAAATCCACAGCTCTGTTTTGTCATATCTGCACGTGTCTATAGTTGCCATCCTTATAAAATATCAGATCAGCTAGCTGAGTCTACGTATTTTATACGATATAAATAAAAAAGATAAATTATAAATAATTGTTTAAAATTTTTTACAATTTATATATATTAAGTTAAAATAAAAGTCATTTTTTATGAATTGGCTAATAAATGGTATACGATGTATTCGAATAAGGAATAGAGATCATAACGAGTAACTGCTATCTCATCAAATTTCGGCCTTTATTCCTCGACCCAGCATAACAGCAGGGTCAAAAGTGGTAGTTGTGACTCTTAAATCACGATGATGCTGAGAACAATTGGAATTATTTTCGAAAACTAACAAGTCAAAATACGTAAAGTAAACCATAAAATAATTACAAGTGCTCTATTAAACAACTTTAAGTTTCAATTCTAGACAAAGATATGAATCAAATTTGAAATAAAATTTTTACAATGAGATAACCGTATTTTGTTATACCAGGAAATGTCTATTTGGACTTCACGACTCTTTTAAAAGCACCCAAAGAATGTTTTTTTTCTCATTGTATTGCAGAGAATCGATTAAACGCTAAATAAAAGCAGTAATAGGATAATTGTGATTACACATTTTCCATTGTCTGTGCGATGTTGACATGCAATACTGGTTTTACTAAATCATTGGATAAACGTGTGTCGAAATGTCAGAAATCGGTGTCACACTATAACTTACTGATAGTACACTGATTTGCAAAGAAATAAAGAAAACCAGAATATTGACAACGGTTTATGCCAAAAACACAAGGTGGAGCTTTAATAAAATTTAAAGAAGTGTAAAATATGAGATGCAAAGATTAAAATTAGCAGTTTTAATTTAATTTTAATTAAAATTAAACTCCACTATGTTTCTTTGAGTTATTAAACAAGTCAAAAAATTAAATTGTAAAATGGATCTAGTAAAATGAATAATAAGATTAATTATTCAATAATAATATTTTAATTTTTTTCATTAATCCAACCTCAGAGTTTTGAGTTTTATAGGAAATAACTTAAAGGTTTAAAACATGTAAGCCAGACGCGAAAGAATGACGAATGCCATTTCGTCATCACAATAACTCATCATTGATGGTCCTTCTCTGCATCCAGTAGTGGGAGGGATCTGGCACTTATGAGTCATTGTGATGACGAAACGGCATTCGTCATTCTTTCGCGTCTGGCTTACATGTTTTACAAGAAATTCACGCGGGATGGTCTCACTCTCCTTAAATTAAAGGTTTAAGGTTTAATTTAAAATCTCAAAAAAATGCACACCGATAGCACTCTCAAACAAAACGCACACTACTCAAAGATATATTTCCACTTTGAGTTGTTAAACAAAAGAATTAAATTGTAACTTGTTTATATTTGAGTTTTATAGGAAATAACTCAAAATTTTTACAAATGTAAAGGTTTACCTGAAATCTTACATAAAAAGTTCAATAAATTGATACTCAAAGAAAATTAGAAATTTAAATTTTATTTTATATTTTGAAATAAAAAATATAAATTTTATTGAACATAAATGATATATATTTTTTATTGATTTGTTATTCCGCTAATAACAAATCAATTTTGAATCGATAAATAATACCCAAAATTTTAGGAATTGTAAAATTTCTAATAGCATTTTTAAAAAAATAACCAAATTAGTTAAATTAATATTAATATATAATTTAAATATTAAATATTAATTTCTAAAAATTAACTGTAAAATTTATCTTTTGCTCAGGATATAATAATACACGATATAATAAAACCGATGGTAAGTATCGTGAATATTTAAATTTTAATTTGCACTTAAAGAAGTGAAAATCTGAAACTAAAATCTGAAAATTTATTGAAATTTTGTATTCGAATTTTGCACTCGCTTTGCTAAAAAAAACGTTTTACTCAAAATCTTCTTACTTTTGTACTTGATTAACCATAGGATTTGATGCCGATTCAAATTCAAATAAATATTTGAATTTTTTAGAATTTATTTATATTTCAAAAATTTGCCAAATTAACAACAGGCCTGAGATGTAAGGACAGTTTATGTTGAGCTTATTATTTTTGAATTCAACTGCAATATAGAATTTAAAAGTGTTTTCAATTAAACACGTTTTTATCATTCAATATTTGACTTTTACATGTTTTATGTTTAATTCACAGATACTTTTAAACTCTTAATGCTGAACGAATAATGATTTATTCGTTAGATTAAATTATAAATACTTTTTAACTCGTAATGCTGAACGAATAATGATTATTCGTCAGATTAATTAGATTTTAAATAGTCACGCCAGTTTATTGCCGATTTATCTATTATTTAGCAAAACAATTGTTTGATTAGATAATAAATTAGAATATAATTTATAAGACATATATTTAAATATAATTTGTTTTAATTGTAACCATTAGAAAAATTACTCATTCAAAAATAATTAAACAGTTAGTTTTCTTCAACAAGTAATTTTGGTTATTTAATTACCTTGTAAAATAGTTTACTCTTAAATTATCTTTTGAAATAATGTAATTTTACACCGAAAATCCAATATTATAAATTAGTGATCTCCTTTTTAAAAGATAATTGATGGATAATTTGTTTTACTCTTTTCAATGTTCTTTAAATTTTGACATTAAAAATGTTTGCATAAGTAATTTAATTACTAAAAGTATGAGTTTAGGTAAATTTATGGCCCAACGACGGCTACAATAGAGTTGTCTATAACTTGATTGGTTTTTAAGAATTTTATTACTTATATTGACCGTGGCTTTCAATATGATATGATGATGGCCTAATGACTGAAACAGCATTTTAAATGACTGAAAATATTTGAACAAATTTGTATAGTCAATTTTATTGATCAATTTTACCGCTTAAAATAATTCAATTAGGCTTTTTGGCATTTATCACAAATATCAAATAACAATTAGAATTAATTGTTATTTATTATATGACATTTAGAATTCCAGAATTAATTCCGTTGGATTTGTTAATACCGGAATTGATTGTTGTTCCGGTACCTACTATTGAACTAAATTGTGATTTTTATTTTTTGCTGAACTTTGACAATCCTAGATTACAAGATATTATGAAGGGCACATTTGCTTACTGCAATATTCGATAAAATATAGAACAAGTCTATTTGGCAAAATAGAACAGTAACTGGAAGCAGTCATCGAAGATACATTTACGAAAAATACCATAAAAGATAAAGATTAAAACAATCATTAATTATATTTTGTTATAAAATAGAAGGATGTTGAAAGATGTATTACTTAAATACTAACGAACAATTGAACTAAGCCGATTTGTAACAAATATAGTTGCGATAAGCATGTTTATAGTTACCAAATTGTCTTTACCTGAATAGCCTTTTAGATTAGTGCTCTTTAAATTAGTTTATTCTTTAAATGTTGCTGCTAATATGACGTTATTTAAATAATGAGATATCTAACACTGAATTCAAAGAAAACAGCGTTTATAATGCACCACTAGGTCATTTTTCCTTCATTTTTACATAAAAACTTATTGTTCTACCGAAAAGCATCTTTACAGCATTCAATCAGGCATTTTTAAACGTTACCCTCTTCTCTAGTTTCGTTGATAATATTATATGCTCTCTCTCTTAATAATCAGCTGCTTCCATGAAATTATCATCGTGATCGAGCAATGCTCATTCATCGCACCGGTAGTATCCAGAGCAGAGCACTGATGTCTTGAAACCGATGACGCATTTAGAGAGAGAAAATCCTGCGATTTTCGAAACAAAATCGTTAACACCTCAGTCCTACTCCGGATTTATCTTTTTTCTCTTTGCATGAAATGAAAAATTAGCTGCTGAATTTTAGCTGCTATCACTTGAAAATGCAGTAAAATTGCAAGTGATAAACAAATAGTTCTTCCAATTTATGAAAGCAGATATGAGGTGAATTACTTTTACAGAATGCAAAAGTAATTCACCATTTAATGAGTTTATCGTAAAGCTTAAATCATGTAACTTTAAAAAGTAAAATTTTCGGTTTAATATAAACACAAAAGGTTTGTTAATTCGAACAAAATTTAGGTAGTTAAAACGGTTCGTGTATAACCCGATGCAAAGGCAAAAATGATGTTGGAATGAACTTAAAATGTAAGATTAATAAATCTGAGTAGACTCAAATTCAGAAAATATATGCAAATTTCTTAAATTATTGAAAATATATTCGTTAGAGCTACAATTGTAAGCTTTTAATTAGATTACAAATTTATAATACATTTTCAATCTTCTGAAAATTGAAAATGTTTCTAAACTATTTTTTAAATTATTTATTGGAACTACAAATTATCTAATTATTTAATTTTTTAATAAAAATTTCTATAATATTTGCAAAATTTTCACTTTCAAACTCAAGAATTCATTCTACCAACAGTTTCATCGAAATGAAATTAGTTTTATCCAGTAGCTTTAATACATATGTAATAAAGCTACTTATTATTAAGTTAATAATAAATTATTATTGTTTTGTTATTTTTCAAAAACTTATCAATACAGTATTTAGATAATTTATACAAAGTTAGTTGTGGTTCGAACAGACTTGTAGACATCAAAGCTAGGTCGTCCACATTAACGTCGTTAAAGAGTTTCTATCACTATAAATTTTACGAGTTAAATCCGCTACGAAGAACGCGAATAAAGTAGGGCTCCGAGGGTCGCCCTGCATGACACCCTGTATAGATGAGAAACATTCAGAGTAATTAGGGCCGTCAAAAACTTTAAGGGAGTTTGGTTCTAAGATGTTCTTTATTAGCTGTAGTAATCCACCATTTATGTGAAAATAATGAGCTAATTTGAAAAGCAGCAATGGGCGCTTAAGAGAGTCAAAAGTTATTTTTAATATTTTTATTTTTAATTTAATTAATTTTTTATTTTTATTGTTTTTAATTATTATTGTTTTATTATTGTTTTTGTTTTATTATTTATTATTATTTTATTATTGCGTAATAAAGCTACTTACCTTTATTAAATGTGCTTCTTTGGTTAATATATCGCAAATACTATTGTATTAACAATTAAAAGTCGTTCTATGCTAGCAGATTTACAACCAGCAATACTTTTTATAAATTTTAAATGTCAAAAATTATATTATTTATTGTACAATTCACATTAATGAAATTATATTTATGATGTACGATGAATTTTATTTTTATTAAAAATTATAGCACACATTAAATCTATAATCTCCTTCTATTTTCGATTAGATAGTTTTAAAGAAACGAAGAGTATAGTTCACTTTATTTAAAAAATACAACATTTCGATAGCTCCTGCTGTCATCATCAGGATTCAAATTAAATGTTCACAAAATTTCGAATTTTTAACATTTATGCAAAAGTTCAAGCATTTTTAACATTTAGACTGTGTTCGCATTTTATTAAGCGCCATCAATAGGTGATCCGACAAATATTTCTTGAATGACTGGCTTTAGTAATTCCTAATATGGAATACTAAGGAATTATTTTCTAATTAACGTATTTTAGCAGTTTACTTCACTGAAGGCAGTTTCTCATGACTGTTCGGATATAAAACTTGACGGTTTCGGGTTGTGCTTGTGTTTTTGAAGTTTACAGAAATATGTATTTTTGCAGTAAGTTGCGTGGATTTGTTACATAATAAAGATATTAATTTATTAACCGACATTACTCGCACAATTTTCATGTGGTAATAAAAGTGACTACAAAGGACGTATGTAGCACATATTGGCCTGTCCCGCTAAACTGTGTTCTTGGATGTTTCGACTTCTATAAGATTTGTATTTGAAAGCTTTTCATTATAATTGTTATAAAATCTCTTGTTATATATGGTTACAGACTATATATATATATATATATATATATATATATATATATATATATATATATATATATATATATATATATATATATATATATATATATATATATATATTCTTGTTTATCTTCTGAACAGTGCGGTTTAGGAAGATTTTTACCTTATCATATTTACCATCAGATATGGTATTAATTATCACCGATCAGTTTTGATGTATTTTATGTCGTTTTTATGAGTGTTTGATGTCTTTGATCCGAATGTGATGGTAGAACTAAAACGATGGTGTGACTGTAGTTATTAATGTGAGAACGCGTTTTTGAATGAGCATACGAGATTGCTAGGTAAATACATCAAAATTTTGAATATATTTGAAACGTCATTAATCTTGTCTTAAATCTGTATCCTTATTAAATTATAATGTTTGAAAGTCTCTTGTTATATTTGGTTACAGACTATACATACAAATGTATATATTCTTGTCCATCTCATAAACAGTTCGGTTTAGGAAGGTTTTTCTACCTTATCATATTTAACATGATTTATGAGACTATCATCATCTTTACCAAGAATCTGAGATCATTTAAGTAGACGTAAATTAATCCCATCTTGTTTTAATGGGTTTGTCAAAGGGCGTTCGGTTCATTCAGCAATTGGTGAAGTGCATCAGTTTCGTCAAGATAACAGTCATCAGCTTGCCGTGGCTGTTTTCGGTTTAGGAAGGTTTTTTACCTTATCATATTTACCATTTGATATGGCATTAATCATAACGATAAGTTTTGATGTACTTTGTCGTTTTTTTTAAAGTGTTCGATGTCATTTTAAACTTGACGATTTCGTGCTGTTGTTTAATTTAATTTTAAAATACGTTTCGATTTAAAATATGAAAAAGGTAGTATTTATTATTAAAATTAATTATTATTTTATTAATTATTAATAATCAGATCAGATAATTGATTCTACCTATTAAATAATAAATAAAAAATAACTAAAAAGTTTTTGATTATTATATTTAGTTTTGATTATTTATAACAAAACTAAAGATAAATAATAAATAATTATATAAAATTGTAAACAATTTATATATAAAGTAAAAAATAGAAATTTAAGATAAAAGTCAATTTTTACGAATTAGATAATAATTGACAGACGTTGCATCAGAATTTGGATTAGAGATCATCATGAGAAACTGCTATTATATCAGCTTCTTTTCCTATTCTTTGACCCAACATAGCAGCAGGGCCAAATGCATGCTAATGACGTTTTTCCTCTGATGAAATTTAGTTATCTGGTGTCTTATTATATACATCTTATATTATATTAGATATTATCGTATTAATATAAGATATAATATAAGATATCGTATTAATATAATATATATTCTATAGATAAATTTAAATTTAATATTTAAATTTTAAATATTCAATTGTTTCAAAATAATTTTTTAATAAAAAAATTTATATTTTTTACAAAGTAAGAATTAAAATGGAGACAAATTCTTATATTGAAGTTGTATAACTTTATAAAAATTCTAAATATTCAATTGTATTTGATAGTATTTAAGTATAATCAATATAAATATATCATTTGATAAATTTTTAACTATTTTTCATTAATCCTTTAAAATAATTTCATTATGATGTTAAATAAAATCGTGAAAGTTAAACAATGTTACCTAAAGAATATCATGGTCATGGTTAATTTCAAGTTTCTTCTAATTCCCTTGCACTGTAAAATACATGTTTAGAGTGGATTAAAGTTGCTTAATTTAACTTATCTGGCACGCTATTATACATAAATACAAAGCTAAATACACTGTTCTAAACTAGCAAACAATTGAACTTTACTGTAGTATGTCTGGCATACTTGTATTTTTGTTTTGAAAGCGCTATGTTATTTCGTAACGTAATTTTACATTAAGTTGCTATTATTGCAGCTTGGCTACATTCATAAATTAAAATTGAAAGTATGGAAATCTGCTTGAATTTAAAAATCCTAGGTTCTCTAATTGAACGGTTTTCTTTTAACAAATATGAAATATTTTAGCCGAGTGATTCCTCGTGAATAGTAAACTTTGATTTTTTAAATAACCTATTGATAAAAAAGCATTTTTCAAACTGAATAATTTTCTAAAAGTTCATCTTTCCTTACAACTTTTTGATGTTCAAGTGCATTCTTATCAAAATATTGAAGATTTTACAAAGGATTTACAAAAATATGTTCATCTTGTATTTCGTGTTTGGGGCTAAATAACAACCGGCACCCCCATATGATCGGACGTGCATGAGTGTATTGTGCAAATTCGAAATAGGAACGCAACTGGTCCACATCGAATATCAGCTGAGATGCTCAAGACGGTTTACCTCTGCAACAATCTTATCCATATTAAAAGGAAGATGTTTAGTTTAGTCTTATGCGAATTACTTACCCGATTCGATTCTTCCTGTGCAATACAAATTGCTAGAGATTGTAATCTTAAATAATATAAGAATTATACGTGAACGTCAATCGCTAAAGAGCCAAATAGGATTCAGAAAAATTTAAGTTGCATCTACCATTTATTTACACTACGGTAATATTAGAATCTCAGTATGAATTTCAAAGTCAACAATCATGGCCTTACTAGACTTCAAAACAGCGTTTAAGAATGTAGGTCGCGAAAGCCTGTAGCCTCTTCGACAAGAATTTCGACTACCTCACAAAATCTGCAGCATAGTAAAGCCTTATAGATGGACACATCTTTAAAAAGTTCAAAGACTTAATTCTATAGTGAGCAGATTGGGGTACTGACGGATGTAAGACAAGGCAGTGTCCTTAGCCCATTATTATTCAACATTGTTATTGACAGCATTCTACATTTAGCTTTCTCTGACACTCATAATGATATTCCAATAGGCTGGTACAATCAAATTATATGCGATTTGTCGAATGCAACGACATAGTTCTGTTAGGTGAGATCTCCACAGACGTAAGACGCACGAAAGAAGTAGCATTCGGACGATCAAAGAAAAACAATTTTTGCATGGAAAATTCGACTGTTGGTAAGATTTTAGCCTGTTCTGAATTCGAACGGATCAAAAGGTAAGTGCTTCGTTACCTAATACTCAGCAGGATGCGGGTGTACTTCCCCCATCCCTAAACAAAAAAATCTAGTCATAATTTCATTAAAACAGCCTATAGCAAGGCAAAACCTATTCAATTCATTCCTGATAAATTTCGTTAACGAACATAAAAATCGAATTCTATCTAATTCTGTCCGGCTATATGAGTCAAGTGTTAAAATCTCATTCGTAACGTCTGATCTGGCACTTATATATGTTAAGTTTTTCGATAAACACCTCATTGAATTAGGTAAATTGGACTATAAGTCTATCCAGGGTCCGTTAAAATAATGAATTTTTTTCCTCATATAGAGGAGGAAAATATGATCGCTCTAAAGAACAGTATAAAATATTGTCACTCAGTTCGGTTGAAAGCAAGTCCGGACAAGATCTACCTATCGCATTCGGGACCATTGACTCCGGGCATGCAGCGATCTTTAAAAATCAGCCTCAAACCCCTTCCTGGGGTATAACCTAAAATTCACGATACTCGATGAGGATAATATGACCTACCCCCACTGCGATGGTTGTCTTCACTTGAGGCATTGGGGATCTACTTGCAATATTCCTAAAATATGTGGTTTATGCAGCTCTAGCGCATGCGTCAATCTTCTGAAGGGGGAGAGATGCGAGGCTCTCCCTGTATGTTCAAACTGTAATGGCGACCATCCCATATCGTCCATTAAATGTTCGAAATTTAAAAGCTACAGGAACTTCTACTTAGAACAAGCCCCTGTGAAGCCGTCTTCAGAGTATGCATGCGTGGCAACGCCCAGAATGTCGACAGGGAAATCTTACAATTGCTTGATGCTTACAAGAAAAGTGCATTCAATGAGATGAAATATCTAATATCCCACCTATTGTCTGCTCTACTCACACCAACTGAAGTACCTATGGTTTCCGTTTCTGAAGTTAAGAAAAGGGAGCGTCAGGTCATGCTGTGCTTCCAATTAAAATAGGGAAAATGCTGAAGCAGAAAAATAAGGCCTTCTAGGGAAACGAAGATAACGCCCGTGGGCCTGTGCCAACTCTGGATAGCGCTAGTGACGGATGTCGTAGCTTTTCACCACTAGCTCTGTATAGGGATGAGGCAATCCCACCCAGCTGACCTAACACAATGAAGAGTACTCGTCAGCCTTTTTTACTGAATATCTTTCAGTGGAATTCGGGAGGTGCTTTTGCCCTTAGACTTCTATCTGGTAGAGATGCAGATGTTATGGTCCTTCAGGAGACGCATTCTATCCGACTCCCCCAGGACATTATTCGATTCATCCATAAGCATATTGGATCCCCCTATACTCCGTACATAACCCCGACGCATTCTTCTTCATTTCAAGGACTCTAAACCTTAGTTAAATGCTCCCTAAGATATTCTCTCCTATAAAACTATTCTTGTCCAGCCCTGTCGTGTTTAGTAGTTTCACTCGGTAAGAACGGTAAACGTCTCAGTCTAGCCAATGTCTATATGTGTTCAGGGGAGATTTAAAGAACCGTGACCTCCTGGATAGGATAATTGACAGCTGTTACGACATGGTACTAGGTGACTTCAACGATAGAACTGGTCGTTGGATTAATGCAGCACTCCGCAGATCCAGGAACGGTTATCTTATTCACAAACCACCGTCACCCACCTATCATTGCACATCAACGAATTCACTCCTCGACTTATTACTGCTCCATAAGAGGTGGTTGTTGAAAGCTCACTGTACGGAGCAGTCGCGACAACATCTGTTCACCTCTCATGATCTAATTCGTTGACGGATAGAAGAAGATACGCTGCTTTGAAAGATATTCAACTTTGATCCTATCAGAGTGGATTTCTTTCAGGCAGCTATTCAACGCTTCCTCCGACTTGGTAATGAGAGTCTAACCGAATTTAATTCCTACCTCGCTTCGCAAGCTACCGCGTTGCTTTCGACAACCTACAAAGGTCGTATTTACAATTTCACTTCGACAAAACTCAAGATTTTAGCTTACATGCTCCGTCTTACTAATCACTCTGTTTCCGCCAGACAAGTTCTCTCGAAAGAATATTGGAGCACTAGATATAGGTTCTAACTATGTAAGGATAGGGGGAACATTGTTTTCCTTTATTCAGCCAAGTCTTCTTTCTGGAAGATATTCAAAAAGGAGAAGTTTGTTTGCTGGCGGGACAGGGCATCAGGTTAGATTGGTTGCATTGGCCTTGACAAAGTTTTGAAGGAGTCACAGGCCTAAAAACAATCCGGTCTCATGTCCTAAAGACTTGCGGCCCATTTCGATTCAGAATTCCCTCATCTCCTTTACGAGAAACCGCTTGCGCGTAAAATCTGCGTTCATCTAAGTAGGCGAAATTTAATCCCCCCTGGTTTCTATGGGTTCGTCAAAGGATGCTCGGTCCATTCAGCAGTTGGTGAAGTGAATCAGTTCTTTCGGGATAATAGCCATCATCTTGTTGTGAGGTTTTCATTGACTTTTCTGCTGCGTTTGACCGCATCTCCATTCCCTTTTTTATCTCTTCTCTTAGGTCCTTAGGGTTGCCTGCTAGAATGGTTAACAGGGTGGAGACACTGCTGTACACCAAGTGATTTTATTATGCAAACGACCCTGATGCGCGTCAGTATTACCCTATTACGGGTGTGCGTCCAGGCTCCCCTATTTCTCCTATCTTACTTCTTGCTGCCTCTATTGTACTCATTAAAATATTTAAACGCGAACAACGTCTAGTGGTATACGCTGATGATACCACAGCCCTGTTCTCTGGACGCAGGTGTAAAGACGTAGTCCCGGACATCAGCCGTTTCTTTTTAAGATAAAAAGACCAGCTACCCTTGTCCAATCTTATTTTAAACTCCGCTAGATCGCAGATGGTCGTATTCCATGGCTCCCCTGCAACAAGGAAAAAACTTGAGAGATTAGCACTCTCTGCACTCTCCTCCATTTTGACTAATCAACCACTCCTAATCTTCACGAGTTGAGTAAAATACCTGAGATTCACCGTTACGGTGAACTGATCGGTGAAAGCTGACCTGGATATACTTAAACGTATACTGAAGAGAGATATGTGGGCCCTGAAATAGGCTTAGCATCTGTCATTTAATGGGAAAACCCAAGTGTGCCTTCGGGGTACTTTGGCTATCTCGGAATTTGGCTTCTTCTCTAGATAACGTCCCCCAGAGCAAAGGCTAAGGTTTATCAAGCTCCTCGTCTCCCGTTTACCCAGCATAGTTCGCCTCGATTGGACTCTTCGAGGGGGGGGATGTGAAAGACCACGGGTGGTTCAGTCGAAAGGCGGCGTGTTGGATTATTTTGGGGCTCAGATCCCACTGGACTGAAACCTTAATGGAAAGGAAGATGTGTAAACAGACAACGATGCATGTAATGAAGAATTTTGTTTAACTTTCTTTCTCTTTTCACTCTGTATTTATTTACTAACCGACATTAGTTTTTTTAAAAATCTTATCATTATTAGACATAAGACGAATAATCCTTCAAATTTATTCATTTGCTTCACATTTAAGGATTTTCTTAAATACGGCGAAATATAGAATAATGAGAATCGGTTGTTATGATGAATCTATTAACATTGACAACAATCTAATCGAAAACACCCAAACGTTCACATACCAAGGTTGTATACTCACATGCAATGCTAACCTTGAAGATAACATTAACATGAAGTTACGCGAAGCATGTAGAGCCATAACATGACCAGACAAATTGTGAAAAAATAGAGACGTGTGGCTCAAAATAAAAGCTAGTATGTACACTATAATGATACGGTACAAAGTGTAGTATGGATGTGATTATTAGACTGAAAAACGTTGACAATCCGTAAACTAGAATCATTTAAGGATCTATGTCTCAGAAAAATTGTTCGCATATCGTCACTGTACTACATTTTCAATTGCAATGTAAGAATCAGATGCGGAGTGTGTAAGTCCATCGGTGAAGCAGCTGCGCAGCAAGGGTATATATATGTTGGCTAAGCATTACGGATCAACGATTACGGTTACGTAATATAAGCCTAATAGCACTACCTAGCCCAGAACAGAGACGCCCGAGTAAAAGTGACAAGAAAACATTTAGAAGGAGCCTAGAACATCTTGCTATAACTGTAATCAAGATAGGGCTGGCGAACCTATTGCGAATAATGAATGAACGTGCTTGAATAAGTCGCAAAAGATTGAAAAAATTGAGTTAGGCTTTTGATTGCTGAAGTCAACGATGGAGACAAGTTGATCATGTATTACGGATAAACGGTTATCGTCTACATAAGATAAGCCTAATAGCATTACCTAACTTATCATGGACACGCTTGGGTGGAGCAGTATATAATACATTAAGAAGTAGCCTGGAACATCTTGCTATACCTGTAATTGTTTGATTTACCAAGCTAGGCTGGCGAACCTCTCGCAAATATTAAATGAGCGTGCTTGAAAAGATTGCAAAGGATTGTGGAAAATTGAGTAAGTCTATTGACTGGTGAAGTCAAAGGTGGATATATGTTAGTCATGTATTACAAATGAACGATTATCGTATACCTAATATAAGCCCAATAGCATTACCTAACCTATCATTGAGATGCACGCTTGGAGAAGTATTGAATACATTCAGAAGGAGCCTAGAACATTTTGTTATACCTTAATCGTCTGATTTACCAAGCTAGGCTGGCCAACCTATCGCAATATTGAATGAGCGTGGTTGAATAAGTTGCAAAAGATTTTGGAAAATGGAGTTAGACTGTTGATCGCTATAGCTTTTTCTTTCTTAATATAATAGCTATAAATTATACAATTATAATATAACCAATTGTAATATGAATTTTAATACAATATAAAATTTAATTATTATATTGAAATAATACATTATAAACATAATGTAATATGTAATATAACCTAACATGACATATGTAATATAATATATAATACAAACTACGGTTATACCCTAATAGCAGTATATTAAAAGTAAAATAATAATAAAGTATTGTTTAACATTAAAACTTTAAAGAATGTAAGTTATTTAATAATAAATAATAATTTATAATTTGTAATAAAATAATAATAAAATTTGATAATAATTATAATTATTATAAATTACTTTTATAAATTGACAATTCATCTAAAACAAGTATAAATATAAAAATCGTCGAAGAAGGTAGTTGCCTATGGAGGAATCTACAGCCGACTCCAAAAATGAAGCCGCATTCCATCGTTGCACGGTTGAGCTGATTAGTTGCATTAGCCAGCTGAATGCGCGTTTATCACCAGTTGTACGTTCACAGCATTAAACCAAGCTGTCTCAAAAACGTAAAAGCGCTGGCTCCGACCGCGCCAAGTATTTCGATGGCGATGAGGACGAACAAATACTGTCGATCCTCGAAGCAGCTGTATTTGGTTTGTTTGAGCTGCTTTGCGTGGGCTACAACAGCGCTAGCTGAAGATAATGCATGTGCAACATTACTGGCTTCCATGGTGTCCGGGCAAGTGAAATCGCAAAGCAGTATACGGCCGGCTTCCCGTGGCATAAGAGTTTCACCATCGGGTCGTTTGTCATCGTCTCGCGCTAAGCCTGCTGAATTTTGTGTATATCGGCCAGAATGTTCACCACCGTACCGCCCAGAACGCAGTCGTCGAGTTGCCATTGGTTCAGACTGGATTTTAAGCTATGTGCCAAGCTGTTAACGGTGAAGCAAAATAGTATAGCACCCAATGGCTCTCCCTGGTGAACGCCTTCAGTTGAGAGGATACGTTTGTCGCCGAATAGAAACTCACTCTTGCAAAGTAACAAAGTCGAACAAACGGTAAAATATGCGGTATTTCGCGAGCGACGCAGAGTAGGATTGCATCTCTGCTCAAGCATGTGAAGTCGTTGTAGTAAAATATGCGGGATTTCGCGTGCGACGCAGCGCAGGATTGTATCTCTTCTCAAGCAGTTGAAGGCGTGGTATAGTCGAGTTTTACCATAGTGTGGTTACGACTAGCCATGCCCTGCATGAAACCGCGAGATACATGTATCGCTACTTTGATTCCACGCGGAGTACGGACGCATAGATGTATAGGGAGAAAATGATCGGCGATCGGTCCTGATGCGAATTGATATGTAAGTTTAGAAGTGATGCGGCGAATTGTAAATTCAACGCCGATTAGCGGATATCGCCATCTTTTATTTTGAAGGCGGGTAACTTTCCGCCGCATAGAATATTAGCAAAGTTATCTGGTATCGTTACTTCCAGAAGAACTGTTATTAAATTCGTCAACCCCGTGACCAAGTGGCTTGCTAAAACCCCCGCTGAAAATCCTGTGAAATCTTGCAGGTGCATGAGGCTTAAGCCGACAGGACCACTTGCGGACGAGGGCGGTAAAGACCGTAAAGAAATATGCAACGGTAGCAATAGGTTTGTAATCGAGAAAGTAAAGCGGCAAAGGTGGGCAATTAATAGAACTCTTCTCAGGAGATGCTTAGCCTGTAGAGTTGTAGTTGTGTTTTTATCGCAGGATGGGATGCCCGAGTCCCTGTATGCAGTACAAATAGCGCTGCGAACGCTATTATCCCCGATTTTTCAAGTCTTTTGTACGATTATTTTTAATTAGTAATAAGTTAAGTTTCATACTATTTGTAAATCAAAAATAATGATAAATAAATTGTCATTGAAAAATCAATTATTAACAAAGGGATTTTGTTAACAACATGATAAATAAAAGTTCAGTCTTAATTGTTATTATCATGTTGTTAACAAAATCCTTTTGTTAACAATGGATTTTTTCAATGATAATTTTTTTATCATTATTTTTGATTTAAAAGATATTCTCCATAAGTCTATTAAAGACGTTTCAATTAAGACGACTTTTATTTATCGTGTTGTTAACAAAATCCTTTTAACAACATGATAAATAAAATTCCAGTCTTAATTGTTGCTATCATGTTAACAAAAGGATTTTGTTAACAACATGATAAATAAAAGTTGTCTTAATTGAAACGTCTCCGATAGACTTATCGGAAGATCTTTTAAAATTTTTTCTAAGCTGCAAATTCGCGGAAACAAAGATAAACTGCTCTTTGTTATTTTAAAGGCACTCCTGATTTATAAGAGATGCCATATTCAAAAAATTACGCTTCTGAAATGTCTTGATATCCATTTCATATTAGCATTAACTAATACAACCATTGAGGTTAGAAGCCCTTTTAAAATGGTCACGTCGTAAAATATCGATCAGCATAAAAATGTTAACATTTTTGAGACTAAATTTGTTTTTTGCCAAATGAAAATTACTATAGCAATATTGAAAGAACTTTGACAATAAATAATATAATGATATTTATAGTAAATAATTACGTAAGATATGACAATGAACGATTCGTCAAATGTTATCATTATATTTTTAAAGTCAGAAAATAAAGTGTTTTTTAATTTTACTGACTCATTTTCTATTTCATAAAAGTATTAAATTACGAATAAATTAATTCTAACCTCGTAATAACATAATTAACGAATAAATAAAATCCCGTTGGCTATTTAAATCCTAAGTATACTGTTTTATCAAATCTGCAAGTGTCTTGTTCGTATATAATATCAGATCAGCTAAATGAGTCTGAGTATTTTATACAATTTATAAATTTTAAAAAATGGGAAATAAAATTTAAATAATAAATGATTGTAAATAATAAATAATTGTAATATAAGATTTTATATAATCTCAATCAAGTTAAAATTTCAAATTAAAATTTTCAATATAAATCAATATTTCAGACTATGTATTAGAACCCTATTCATCATCCTGTGCTCTTAAGTCTTTCGACAACACAACCTTGTGGTTCTGAAGTGTGCTTAGAGATATGTCAAATGAAAGTGTATAAAAATTATGTATTATTATAAAAATTATATATATATAAATTATTATATTAATTTTTATTTAATATATAAAAATTATATATTATTTCAAATTATTTCAAATTAAATACATAATTTATTTAATTTATAACAATTAATATTTGTTTTAATCTTAAAACAAAGACCAATTCAGTTGATTAATTAGTTTATCAACGTTGATCAACAATAATCAATAAACATGATCATCAATGATCATCAATAAACGTTGATCAACGTTTATTTGAAAATTAGAAGTTTATTTGATCTTAACTTAATCTTTAGGTTATTAACCTAAAAATTAGTGTTCATTTTCTTGATGAAAAGGTTCATTTTATTAGGTTCGTTTTATTGAAAAGGTTCATAAAAAGTTTATTTTATTAATCTAAAAATTAGTTCAATCCAATTAATCAATATAATTAATTTAAAAATTCAAACTTAAGCAAACTTTAAAATTTCATAATTTCTACGAGTACATTTCAACAAATTCATCAAATTCAACTTCAACAAGTTAAATTAACTTCAACAAATTTATTAGTGGTGGGCATTTTAAATTTCTTTTAAAACAGCAAAAAAATCAAAATATTTAAATTATAAAGTATTTGAAATTTAATCTGAATTAATAATCGCGTGACGGTAGTTCTTTATATAATTTTTAGTAAAAAGCAAAGGTGGTGTTGTAAATTCACAGCAGACTAAATTTAAAATAAAAAATAAAAACTAAATGTAAAATTTAATAATGTCAGATATATATTTAATATTAAAAGTAATAAAAAGACTTTAAAATTTCAAAGCATATAAGTTATTTAATGATAAATAATAATTTATAATTTGAAATAAATTGTAAAAAAATGTCAGGGTATATATTCTATTTTAAAGAGAATCACATTTACGATTCTAAAAATTATTTTGTGGTTGTTCATTAATTTTTTTTACTAACAAAAGACTGCTGGATACAGGAGGATAAGCAGACGGCAATCAACGAATCAAGTGCATGATGTACTAGAAAATCTCTAGTAACATCATCTAGAGTGCTGAATTGGCACTACAATAGCTTAACCAAATTGGATCATTAGCAAAAGCACTGGCAAATGCCAGCGCAAGGTATCTTATTATCGGCTTACTTCAATTTCTCAAATGATGATACCATTCCGCGTGAATTTTTTAGTAATCATATAAGCCCGACGCGAAAGAATGACGAATGCGGTATCGTCATCACTATAACTCATCAGTGCCAGTTCCCTCACACTGATGGATGCAGAAGAAAACTAGCAGACGGCAATCAACAAATCAAGTGCATGATGTACTAGAAAATCTCTAGTAACATCATCTAGAGTGCTAAATTGGCACTACAATAGCTTCACCAAATTGGATCATTAGCAAAACAACTGGTAAATGTCAACGCAAGGTATCTTAATATCGGCTTACTTCTAATCTCAAATGATGATACCATTCCACGTGAATTTTTTCGTAATCATATAAACCCGACGCGAAAGAATGACGAATGCCGTTTCGTCATCACTATAACTCATCAGTGCCAGTTCCCTCACACTGATGGATGCAGAAGAGGACTAGCAGACGGCAATCAACGAATCAAGTGCATGATGTACTAGAAAATCTCTAGTAACATCATCTAGAGCAGGGTCCGTAGCGCCCCCTTTGGGCCTGTTTGACGATTCAGAAGGGCGGTAGAGAATTTTTGATTAAAAGGGGGTCCATGAAAGAGAGGTGGGGGTCGGTGAAAAAATGTAAATTTCATCTTCATTACAAATAAACAACACATATTTAAGATTATAAGTAAGCACGAAATAGCCAATTACAATTTATCCTTTTAGTTTTCATTTTAAAATACCCTTTTAAAACATAACACAAATCGCTATAATATTACTGAAATCACAATACGTGTATAAATTTATTGTGGTGCGCCAGGGGCGACCCCATGCCACAGGCGACCCCCATGCTATTTTTGAAGGGAAATTGGGGTTGTTTTTGAGAAATATTAAAAATAGCCCCCATCAAGACTCGAACCAGAACAGTCAATTTGGTAGAGAGAAAACTTACCACTACGCCAAAGCACGTTGTAAGCAACAAAAAATAAAATAAAATATTGCTATGATTTCAAACCATAAAAATGTTATTGATTTATCCCTTATGGTGTCAAATGTAGAGAACAAGGAGGAATACGACAATATTATATTGTTTTTAAAGGACAGAGGTGCAGAAGTAGTTTTGCCAAAAGAAGCAAAAAAAGAATGAAGCGGAAAGCGAAGGCCTTCATGTTACTTGACGAGGTTTTATATCTTAGAGATAACGAAGGCCTGCATAAAAAAGTTTTTCATTCAGATCAGAGGGAATTAATGGAACACGAAGCAAGATTGTTTCATAAAGAACACCATTTTGAAATGAACAGGTTTGTGGCAAAATGCAATGATTATTTTTTCAAAATACACAGAGATATCATTCGCAAAGTTGTCTCCGAGTGTGTTACGTGTATACAAGCACATCCGTTGACAACAACTCCGAGACGAAAAAGCTAAAACTCTCATCATTTTTTTCTAAAGAAGTGAAAATAACAGAAATATTATCAGAAGACAGAGTTAAAATAGAGAATGGAGAAGAAATCGAAATTGTTTCTATGTCAAGAATGAAAAAAATTTAACATTAAAAAAATATTTTTATTTTGAACGACCCCCAGGGGGTCGCCTGTGGCATGGGGGCGCGCCTGGCGCGCCACATTTATTATAAAATTTCCACATAATCTCTCAAAAATCCTAAAATAAATTATAAGTAAATGTGTCGTTTTTCTTTTAAAATATTATCATAAAATTTTTACTACCTATTTTTCATTTTTTGAGATAAATTACTTCTGGAATTCTTTTTGTGGAAATATTTTGTCTTAACAACCAATTCTGAGAAATAAAATTTTTACAATACCCCCAAAAATGGGAGAGCGACAAAAAAAGAAGGCACTATAGCATGGAATACTTGAAATTTGGGTTTATAGTTTCTCCAATAAACGAGAAGAAGCCTTTTTGTTTGCTTTGTGAAAGGGAATTGTCAAATAGCGCCATGAAACCATCAAGGCTGTTGGAACATCTGAATAACATTCATAGTGAGGATAAAGATAAAGAATTAGAATATTTCCAAAGACTTAAGAAAAGGTTTGAAAAACAACCAAAATTAGAAGATCTTTTTTTATCTGGTTCAAAACAGAACAATGATGGACTTTTGGCATCTTATAATATCTCTTTGTTGATAGCTAAAGCAGGGATGTCTCATAGTATTGGAGAAGTACTACTTATACCAGTAATTAGAGAGGTTATAAGCACGGTATTACACAAGGAGTCTTCATCTATTATAAATAGAATCTCTTTAAGCAACAGCACTGTTCAAAGAAGAATAGATGAAATGGCACAGGATGTAGAATATACATTATGTGAGTACCTAAGAACGGCTTCCTTTTCCCTTCAATTAGATGAGTCTACACTGCCCGGAAATGAAGCTTTGCTATTAGCCTATGTTCGATTTATAAAGGATGGTAGGATATGTCAGGAATTATTGTTTGCGGAAACTTTAAAAACAGATACCAAAGGTGAGTCTTTATTCGATGTTCTGAAGGAGTTTCTCGATAAAAAAGAGATACCGTTAAATAATATTCTAACAATCGCCACCGACGGGGCTCCAGCAATGATAGGGCGTCATCGAGGATTGGTCGCCCATTTAAAAAATTACGTACCAAATATAATAGCCATACACTGTGTAATCCACAGACAACATCTTGTTGCAAAAAACTTAAGTGTCCGTTTACATCAAACTCTGTGTTATGTTATTCAAGCTATAAACAAGATTAAGAGCAGCTCACTTAGTTCAAGATTATTCAAGCAGCTTTGTGTCGAAAACGACGAAGAATTCAATTCCTTATTGCACCACACCGAAGTTAGATGGTTATCAAAAGGTTGTTGTTTGAATAGAGTTTTGAATCTATATAGCTCTGTCATTGAATTTTTTATCGAAAGAGATGATCCAATACACCTAAAGTTAAACGAATCAATAGTTGATATAGCATATTTGACTGATTTGTTTAATTTATTTAATGAAATGAATCTAAAACTACAGGGCAATGATCTAAACTTAATAAAGGCAAAATCTGTGCTAGCAGGATTTGTAAATAAGATATTATTATACAAACAGAATTTAGGAAGAGGCATATTTACACAATTCCCAAATCTTGAATTAGCAAAGCCTTCAGAAGATGATATTCTTGCTTACTGCAGCCATCTTGATACCCTATATTATGATTTTAATCAAAGATTTGTCGATATTTTTACAATGAACATACCTGATTGGATTCTAGATCCTTTTTCGAACATTCCTACAGAAGGATCAGCAAGATTGCAAGAAGAATTATTGGAATTGAGTAATGATTATGAATTGAAATTCAAATTCAAAAGCGGCTATCAACAATTTTGGTTGCAAAATAAAATTCAACAAAGTTATCCTGAAACATGGGCAATCGTTCAGAAGTTTTTGATTGCCTTCCCAACGTCATATCTGGTCGAAAGAGGATTTAGCGCAGTTACAAATCTTTTGTCAAAGAAAAGAAATCGTCTTCAAATAGTTCAGAGAGGCAATCTAAGACTTCTATTAACTAATATAGAACCGAAAATCAAAACCCTGGTAGACTCGCACCAGATACATCCGTCTCATTAAACACTTAACGCAAACTATTATTTAAATATATGGAGATCGTGCTTAAAATAAACTATAAGTAAATCAGAATTTTTATTAATATATTTTTTTATATCAGGGGGTCCATAATAAATATTGTTTTTTTCAAAGGGGGCGGCTGACAAAAAAAGTTTGAGGAACACTGATCTAGAGTGCTGAATTGGCACTACAATAGCTTCACCAAATTGGATCACTAGCAAAAGCACTGGCAAATGCCAGCGCAAGGTATCTTATTATCGGCTTACTTCAATTTCTCAAATGATGATACCATTCCGCGTGAATTTTTTCGTAATCATATAAACCCGACGCGAAAGAATGATGAATGCGTTTTCGTCATCACTATGACTCATTCAGAGGAAGAGTAGTCCTCCTCTGCATCCAGCAGTGGGAGGGAACTGGCACTGATGAGTCATAATGATGACGAAACAGCATTCGTCATTCTTTCGCGTCGGTTTTATATGATTACTAACAATTATTTTGTAGTGCTTAATACATAGTTTTACTAACAAAAAAGTAGTATACGGTTTAATACGGGTTTTTATTAACAAAATAGTGGTCTTGGTAATCTATATCGGACATCTAAATGTCATTTAAATGGTAAATATCCCTCTTTTGTAAATAAAAGAAATTATATTAAGCACTATAAAATAATAATTAAAATCTAAAATGTGATAATCTTTAAAATTAATGTTAAATATTATATACTTCTGATATGATAAAAATTTTAAATGCCCAATATAAATTGTCAAAATCAGTATTTTGTTAATAAAAATTTTATAAAGTAATACAAAATAATCATTTGAATATCATATTCTCTTTTAAATTGATTATAAATATTATGTATTCAGATATTATTAAATTTTAAATTAAATTGGTTTTAAATATTATATAATCTCATATGATAAAATATTAAATGTCTAATACAAATTGTAAATTGTCAAAACCACTATTTTGTGATTTAACATAAATTTTATTTTTAAATAGTTGAGAATTTAATCAAATCAGCTAACTGAGTCTAGGTATTCAATATAATTATAAAATATACAAAACATAATAATGCTAAATCAAAATTTAATCATTAAATAATAAAAGAAATAATTGTTTTTAGATTTTTTATAATTTAAATCAAATTAAAATAAAAATTGAAATTTTAAATAAACGTCATTTTTATGAATTGACTAATAAATAACAGACGTTGTATCAAATAAAGGATTAGAGGTCATTAGGAGGAATTCCTATGCTATCAGGTTTCGGCCCCTAATTCCTCAAGATAACATAGCAGCCTGACCAAATACATGCTAATGATGTATTTCCTCTGATAAAACTATCTAGTATCTTATTCTAATAGAAAGTATATTATTTATTATCCATCCATAAAAATTTGCCACTTAAGAGTTTAAATTTATTCTTTATATTATTGTGTTGATTTATATATTTTACTATTTTCTGCTTGATGTTATTTTTATAGTAACCTAGTTTAAAATATGTATCTATTAAATTATTTAAATGATTTTGAAGAAAGCCAATATCATAACATATTGTTGCAATTACTAAAATTTAATTATTTAATGTATTATATTTTATATTATATGGTATGCATGAATGCTCATGCTATAATGATCCATTATTGATAAAGAAATATTAAAGCTGAATCGAAGAAAAATTATGTATATTTTAATGCGGATTGGTGAATAGCTATAATTACATGCAACAATAAACAATATTTACTATAGATGAAAGTAAATAATTAAGTGGATTATCCTATCGGATTGCTGGTTCTCTTCTCGAACAAGAAACAGGAGCACAAGGTGATTTTTACTCGGTTATGCTTTCTGATGTTGTTTTCGTAAATTTCAGTTTTGTCTCGAAGTAAGATAGAACTTTAGTTTTAAACACAACATTGAACAACATCATACGTGCAAAATATCACAACGCTTTTATATTTCTAAAATATGACCCTTCCGTGCCCATGCCTTTACACATTTTTGGTCAAGTAATTGCTTTAGATTAGACATTTTCCATTGATGAATTCGATAATACTCTACTGTTATTTATTTTTCATTAATTTATTGGGTTTCAGTAAATCCAATGAGAAATATATTTACTTTTAAATAGTTGATAACGATCAATTATTGATAAAGAAATGTTGAAGCTGGATCAGAATAAAGGAGGAAAATTTTATTTGATATTTCGCCAACGAAATATCAAATAATTATTTTTTGATATTCTGAAGATGTTAGCATCTTCAGAAAATTACCTGTAGTAATTAAAATACGTTTCAGAAAATTTTCTGTAATTTTCTGAATATGCCTATATTGGTTAGCCACTATATTGGCCAGGGCCACTTGCGGACCATGGCGGGGAAGAATTTAAAGAGCGCAGTAAAGATGCAGCGGTGACAACATGGCCTTAATCGAAAGAGTGAAGCGGCAAAGGTGGGCAATCGATAGAGACTCTTCTCCGGAGATGCTTAGCCTGTAGAGTTGTAGTTGTGTTTTTACCGCAAGATGGGAGGCCCGAGTCTCTGCATACAGTACGAACAGCGCCGCAAATGTCGCCGTCCTCAATTTTTTTCAGAGATCGTTCGGCGTAGTTGATTCACGGAGGATTTATTCTTTGTGATGTTGCATCGGTTATGTTCCTCCAGACTACCCTCAGAAGGGAATTGATAACGGGCGCATGCAGCTCGAATCTTTACAGATAGAGAGGTAGGATAGGGCGTACTCTGGTTATGCTGATGCACGCGAAACGCAATTTTAGGAAAGCAGAGTAGATTCCACCATTTCCACCAGTGCCATGGTGGAAATGGATACGGTCAGAGCAACAAAGATGGCGAGCGCATTGTCGACTTCTCAGACTCCCACGACCTCATCATCACCAATACATGGTTCATAAAGCGGCCCACACAGCTTCCAACATACTACAGTGGAGTAAACAAATCGCAGATTGACTTCATTCTTGTACGGCGCAAACAAATGTCCACTGTACATGACGTAAAGGTCATACCTTATGAGACAACAGCAGCACAGCATCGTCCCGTAATCGCAGTTTTGAATATTAAACCACCCAAACAACATCAGGAAAAGCGTACCGGCCCATCACGCATCAAGTGGTGGCGATTCCACGAGAAGGAGTCTGAAATGATACATCGCATACAATTGCCTGACGTAACAGACGTCGAGAACACATGGAACAGAGTCAAAGATATTATTCACATCGCCGCCAAAAAGACAATTGGATCCACCAAGCCCGGAAGACGCTACATCAATTTTGATACTTGGCTTTGGACAGATGAGGTGAAAATGAGGGTGCGTGAAAAGAAGCGACAATATCACGTATTCCTCGATGATAAGACCCATGTAAATTGGCAGAAGTATCACGAAGCCAAGCGTAAAGCGAAGAAAGCCGTGGCGTCTGCACGAGCCATCCATTATGAGGAAGTGTACAAGAAGCTGGATACTCGAGACGGCGAACGCGACCTTTTCCGACTTCTCAAGCTCCGCCACAAACAAACTCAGGACATCGAAAAGTTCCACTGCGTTAATGATAAAAACGGCGAACAAATCGTAGGTCGACCAGCAGTTTTAGAAAGATGGCGTGAGTATTTTGAGGAAGTATGTACTGAAGGGTTCACTCACCCCCCAATCTCACAAGCCCAAACAGTACTCGGTCCATTACTCCCAATTAGCACGGAGGAAGTTGATGAAGCGTTAAAGAGGACAAAGAAGGGAAAAACAGCAGGCCCAGATGACATCTCAGCCGAGCTATGGAAATCCAAGTGCTGGAACCCAGCACCTTGGTTAGCGAAACTCTTTAACAAAATCATCGAAGAACACACAACACCGACTGATTGGCAATATAGCACCACGGTACCAATTTGGAAAAAGAAAGGAAATCCAGCTGAATGTTCAAACTACCGCCCTATCAGATTGCTATCTCATACTATGAAGGTATTCGAGCGAATTCTTGACCAGCGTATACGCAAAATCGCAAATTGTACAATCAATCAGGCTGGTTTCGTCAAGGGATGTGGCACCTCCGACGCCATACATGCCGCGCGGCTGCTGATCGAAAAATATCAGGAAAAAGACACACCTCTTCACATAGCATTCCTCGACTTAGAGAAAGCTTTCGATCGCGTTCCACATGAGCTTATCTGGCATGCGCTACGCCAACATCAAATCCCAGAACATCTGGTTGAGTGGGTCAAGCTGCTCTACATCGGCCCAAGAAGCAGAGTACGATGCACAGCTGGAGTATCAAAACCATTTCGTATTTCCGTCGGCGTCCACCAAGGAAGCGTGCTTTCGCCACTTCTGTTTATTCTGGTCATGGATACCTTAACGAGCGACATTCAGCGTCAAGTACCTTATACCCTACTATATGCGGACGACGTCTTTCTAGCTTCCGTCAATAAGACCGACCTCACGCAGTTAGTCAAGCTTTGGAATGACAGATTAGCACAACATGGCCTGCGGCTAAACACTAGGAAGACTGAGTACTTGACGACCAATACAAACGATACGGGCACGATCAATATCAACGGAACAGACCTTCCACGGACCGAAAATTTCAAATATCTAGGATCGGTGCTCTCAGCTGATGGCGAATTGAACAACGAAATAACTGCCAGAATCAATGCTACATGGATGAAGTGGCGTGCTACAACTGGCATAATGTGCGACCGCAAAATGAAGGATAGCATAAAGTCAAAGATATATCGAAGCGTTATTCGTCCCATTGCTCTTTATGGAGCAGAATGCTGGCCTATCACAAAGATAGCGGAACGTCGTCTCGCTGTCATGGAGACGAAGATGCTTCGATGGACAAGCGGTTTTAGTCTCCTAAATCGGGTTCGCAATGATGATATTTACCGACGATACGGTGTGATGCCTATCAGTGAGAAAATGCTAGAAGCCCGTCTCCGCTGGTTTGGCCACACTCTACGGGCACATGACGGTTCCATCGCAAAGGCAGGCTTGAAAATAGACTTTAAAGGCAAACGCCCCAAAGGACGACCAAGACAGCGATGGTCTGACACGCTGCACAAGGATCTAAGAGATGCTGGACTACACCCTGATCTGGCTTCGGATCGTTGCAAATGGAGGATGCGTTCCATGAGAGCCGACCCCGCCAACACACGGGAAAAAGGCTAAAGAAAAAGAAGAAGAAGAAGAGTAGACTCCACCACACCGACTCGTTAGAAGGTCGCTCCACGACTGTGTCAATAAGCTGAGAGAACTTCGCGGCAACAACTGGTCGAGCGCCGCGCGGAATACGACGGATGACACTAAAATTCTCAGATAAAAGTTTAGTGCAAAAAGAGCGCTCGGAGTGTTCGCTGGTGGCTACGGCATGCTCACGGATAGATCTAAAATTCACAAGCTGGCATTGTACCATGTTTCGTACAATTCCGGAAGCGTTAGCGACGAAGAGCCTGCGACAAATTGAACATTGTACTCTCCCTTGACTTATTGTGTGCGTATTAGAGTCGGTATTGTTGTTGATTGGCTTTTCCTGTCTGTGGAGTTATGTAGCATATCGTATTGGGATATTCGTCAGTTGTATACGTATTGTTGTATACGTATATTTGTTGTGTATTTTATTGTATATCATTTATTGTAATTAACTTGAACACTTAACTTTTCTTCTGATAAATTCATTGTGTGTTTAAGTTGTTAAATATTTTTAATAAATTCTAATTGAAATAAAATATTTACAAACTGCATAAATTATCACACGAACTTGGAAAGCTCGTAACTTTTAAAAATCCCACATACGACAAATATCGCGGCATACTTATGTATAACGATTTCATCAATGGAATTAGATTGAAGTCTATTAATAGAAGTCTACTGATGCTTATCAATTCGCAGACTATTTCACGATCTCAAACACATGCCTCTGTTGTAAGTAAACACTAGTAACTGAATATATTTTAGGTATACCGCACCCAGCAATTATTTGTTCTGCAGTTGTCATTTTTTTCAAAAACTAGGACAGTTCAAAAGAGTTTTTATCAGCAAATAACTTAATATTCTCGTCTTATGAAGCAATAGCGGCTATTGCTTCATAAGTCAGTTGTAAACGTATATTCGTTGTATTTTATTAGTAAATTTTATAACCAAAAGATTTTAACCAGTCAAATAATTTCAAACAATTTCCTTTATTTAATTTAACTGTCATTGATGTTTTCTAGTTTAAATTTGTAATTTTTCAAATGCTGATTTTAATGAATTACTTTACTCGCAATACATAAATTACTTCAATGACCCTTCAATATTTCGCAAACATTTCAAAAATGTGCAATCATATATTTTAATTTTTATTACCATGACAAATGTTTGCGTAACATCTTTTATTTTAAAGCGATTAGTTATTTTTTAATTAAATGTAAATTAAACAATTAAATTACTTTAATTGAGTTTATCAAAATACTGTAATATTAATCAGTATAAATATATTTTGAAGCTTATTATAATCAATATATTTTATCTAATTTAATTAATTCAAATCGTAAACAAGAATTGTTTGTAAGTAATTTGACAAGTTGAGTATATTTTCCACGACAAGTAAAATTGTAAAATTGTCTTTAACATAAAAATCGTTCACCAAAAGATTGAAACAACTTTCTGCTCTCTCTGTCAATGGAAACCGGTGTTGTCGACCTGTTAGAATAATCAATATGTAATTTATTCCTAAATAAAAAACTAAAATTTTTAGTTTTTACTCGATTTTGCAATTTAAACAGTTTGATTTTAATCTTAGTGTAAGTGCATTATTAACAATAAAAATAGTAACGAACTTCGTTCCTAAATTAATTCAAATTGCCAAAATAATTGTATTTTAAACTATTTGTAAAATGAAAAACTTTATTGAATTATAAACAATGTACACTAATAATTTTTATTTTTAAGATTGAAATGCTTAAAAATGTAAATTTTAGTTTTAATAATTAAATAATCTGCATAGATCTACGCAATAATTGTCAAATTAACAAATGTAATAAATTATTATTTATATATAATAATTTTTTAAAAGGAATATGAGATAATTGTTTAATCGTTACGAGACTTTAACTGTCGATTATACAATATAATAATAAACAATACTAGAATGAACCATATTATTGCAAATATTTAGTTTTTGATCGGTTCTTGCTATTTCTTGGAACAGATTTTGATTATTTAAATTACCTAATCAATTAAAAATGTGATTATTTATGTCAAACGTTGTCGGAACAAATTTTATAATTAAGTACCAAGCGAGCTCAAACATTTGAAACATTGAAAGTAAACAAAGCATTCAAATGTTTTCATATTTGCTGATATTGCGAGATAACAGAAAGTGTAATTAATAAATATTGTAATGCTTTTAAAAATCATTATTTTTCGAATGTAATTTTGTAAATAATTTATTCCTACAATTTATAAGAAACAATGTTGTTTATTACAATTTACCATTTAGCTCGTATTGAATATTTATTAATAATTAATAATTAATTTTTCATAAATATTATTTATTTAATGAATTTCATTATTCAAATTTATATAAACATTCATAAGTTTACTAATTTACTTTCTTTAGACTAAATATTGGTAATCTCAAGACTAAATAGAGAGATTAATCGCACGTTTAAAATTACAAAATAATTTGCTCATTACAACTCAATATCTATTTAAACGTTTTTTTAATCAAAATATCATCTACAGAAGTAGATAAGTATATAAAATCTTTTTGTTATCTGTTAAATATTTCGATTTAAAAATTAATCATTGATTAATAATTAATTAATAATTAATTTAATTGTTTTTTGTTAATTTTTAGTGTTATCTTTTCTAATTTTCTATTGTACAAATATAAAATTTTTCTGTTAATATAAATATTCATCTATTTATATTTTTCTATTAATATTATAGATATTCTTTATTAATCTTATATTAGTATTATTCTATTAATATATTAATTATTCTTTTATTAAAAGAATATTTAAAGTATAAATTCAATTAAATTATATCATCGTTTTTTAGTGCTGTTTGAAATTTTTTATTTTAAAATAAAATTATAAATTAATATAAAACGGTGAGAAGAGATATCGTAATCAACAAAATTAGTTTGGTCTAGCTTCGATCACCATTTTGAACTCAAAGAAATATGAATTGTTTAGACACAAATGTTCAGCTTGAAAAGTACTTTATTTTGCAAGGGATTTAATTTGGTTGGCTAAAGAAAGTTACAAATTTTTTATTATTTTATAGAATCGGAGATTAACTTGTAAGTAAAATTACTAGAATTTGAAAAAAAAATTCCCATTTATTGTTTCCTATATAATCCAACACATGAGTAATTTACTCATTCACTGCGATGTATTATGCAGCGGAAAGATTTGAGTATTTTACGTTTGCATTTTAGATGTGTTTATATAAAACAATAAATAAAAAAAGCTTTCCAGGATGAGCTTTGAACATTTGTTCTGTGACCTGAGAAACGCTTGACTAGTTATGATTTAATGCATTTAGGAGGTATTTTCGAGGGAGTTATCATTTTAAATCAAAGAATGTTGTTATCCGAACAACTGCACTACGTTCAAGGCACAATAAGAAGGCCAAACAAGTACTAGCTACCATATTAAAGCAAACATTCGTAGAAAAGACGTACGACAAGAACGTCAGAATCAGTTGAGGTTGTATCGCATCCCGACCATTTAATAAAAACTTTCATTATTGATGGCCTGATTGTAGACACAAATAAAAGGAAAGAAAAATAAAAATTCTGGATAGGGCAACTAATGGCTGAACTACACCTTAACAGTGACAATCACTTTTTACATAAATTATATAGATATTTGAGGTCAGTTGTATGATTCTTCCAGATTTTTTATTATCCATACGTTAGCAACGGCGCGGAATTGTTAAAATTTGCACTGAAGAAGATCATAAGTTTAAAACGATTGCACAAATTAAATAATAAATGCCCTTTTCTGGTTTTATTAATTAAATTAAATTAAATATTAAAGCGTTTTAAAATGACCCCGCATCAAGACCATATATAAACATATACTAACTTACGAATGCAATACAATATTAATAAATTAAATAATTTATTGTAATCGGGCTAATAATCAATGAGAACTGCTTTGTAAACTTGTAATCTGGAAACTTGTAATTGTGATTCCTTCTATTGTATATAACAAAGAATATATCTAATATTAATATTATAAATATTAAATTTTACTCAAATGTGTTTTCGAATTTGAATAAAAATCATAATTAATTGTCTATGTATTTCCTTATTAAAAAGATATATAATGTATATTATAAAAGATATATTATATATCATTATAATATTTTATGACATATTTGCTATATTCGCTACGTAATGAGTATACATTTTCATTTTATTTAGATATATTTTTGTAGGTTAAATATAATATATAATATAACATAACACTTAAGTATAATATAACATATTATATATACTGAACTAACGAATGCTATACAAAATTATTTTACTTAAGTAAAATACGATTCGGTTCTGAGACCTTCAGTGAATTTTTCAAAAATTTATTATTCGACTCCTTATCATCCATCATCAAATGGACAAGTGGAAAAATACAATAATGTCATTTGGAAAGCAATTACCCTACGTCTACATGGGTTATCACTCGGCATTGAGAAATGGCAAAGCGTACTCCGAGAGGCCTTGAATGCGGTGAGATCTCTGTTTTGTACCGCTATACAGCACCACATTCACGGCTGTTCGACTTCGCACGAAAATCGAAAGCGGTAGGTGCATCCCGGACTGGCTAGCTTCATCCGACGAAGTATTTGTAAAGCGATTTAATCGAACTAGTAAAATACGATTCGGTTCTGAGACCTTCAGTGAATTTTTCAAAAATTTATTATACAGTTCGAATAAAGCAAAATAACACCTGAAATATTTTAAAATATCTTAAAAAGATATAACACAATATCTGTTATATTGTTATCTGTTATAACACAATATCAAATGTTGCTTTACTTTGATTATCAAATTATCACCTTGTCATTTTGATCGAATTTCAATACAGAGGCATTAAAATATTAAATTAATTTATTTTTTTACCTTTTTTAAAATTTTGTTAAAACAGGATTAAAGTAGACTGAAATTGTTCAAAAATAAAAATTTTTCTCAAAGCCAGAACCGCTTATGGAAAAAATTCCCGGTACCATTTTTAAAATACGTCATAATGATAATTCTAGAATTGTTTAATTTTTGAATAACATGAACTATACAAAAATAAAATATAAATTATCATAACGATAAATTGATTCAAGAAAACCCTTATTATGGAAAATAGATAAATTTATTGATCATTGGTTCATATGATATTAATATTAAATTACAATATGTTTTGAAGTTATTAGTAGGCTGAATTGAAGTTATTAGTAGGCTGAATTGTCTTAATATTAATATGTCTTAACATATTAATATTAAATAAAAATGTTTTCCTAGCCTTTACCTTTTTAAATCTTTGTTAAAACAGGATTAAAGTAATAGTATATAATTATAAATAAATATATTATATATAATATAATTATATATAATATTTAATTATATTATAATATAATATATTATATATAATCCTCAATTATATATAATTAAAGATTCGTCTTGAAAATGTTAAATTTAAAAGTTGATTAAAAGTATTTTATGTTACTTTACATTTGAAAGTAATAGATGATGAAAAGGATGGTTTGATATTGAAAAAAAAAGTGATTAAAACTAACATCTTTAAAGTAGTATTAAAAATTAACTTTAATATGGAATCTAAATGGAGTATGACTGTTTACGAGCAGCAATAGAGAGATTTTAAATAAAATTCAAACCAAGCAGTGAATCATAAGAGATAATATTAATTAAGAGTGTTATATATCTAAAGCAGGAAGTACCTTTTATAGACTGTAACAGTTTTGAAAAATATAGTTATCCTTGCAAAATAAAACGAACCTATTTATATATTAACTGGTAGAATAAGTTTGGATAAATTGTAAGAATAATATTGAAGTATAATTTAAACAGACATAAACTGTATAGTTTTTAAATAGAAAACGAACGCGAAATTAACCTGGAATGTGAACAATTGTTATCTTATTTAAACGATTGTCTGCTTTATAAGAACTGCTTTAAAGAAATCAAGTAAAACGGCAGACATTAATATTTAGAGAAAGTTAAATGAAGAAGACGAGCCTGCTGACGATCAACAAGAAAAGATTGACAAGTTTGATAACGCGACAGTTGAATATGAAGCATTCAGTTTAGGCGCTTTAACATTTTAATTTCATTACGGCTATGATAAACTATAAAGTGCCATTAAAGCGTACAATTTTTTTATAGATAATATAAACAATAATATTATAAACAATAATATTATAAATATACATATTATAAATAATTAGACAATTGTTTATTTATAGATAATTTTATAGATAATAAACAAAAAATTACGTATATTAGATTACGAATTAAGATTATAAAAAACAAATAGGTTTTCTTAAAAGTTGCAAATTAAGTTATCTGCATAGCCTTGCGCTATATTGATACTTGGAACGGGGCTGCATATGTACACATGTGTTGCTTTCGCAGTCTTGAATCTAAGACTACGATCAAGTAATCGAGTTGGGTATCAGTGTCCATATGATAATTACTGTAGGCTAGCACGACTGGCCAACATGGAATATACATTCGTGGTATTATAATAACATCAGCTTCATTTGATACATAAAATGATTCTCTGGTTTCTGGATGAGTCTGACGGAGCACGTTGATTGAAAAATAAGTGTCGATCATAAACTGTTCCTGTGTCTGGATGTAATTCAAAGTTTTACTCTTATGGTTCACTAAATCTTTCAGCTTTCCTTATAGCAGATTGATCCGTTGAATATTACGAAACTGCTCAGTCCTCACGATTTGTTGTAATAAGACGACAATACTGATGTACTCACGCGTTTCATAAAGCATTTGCAGCAGTGTGAACGTTAATCTGGCGCTGGAGTATCCGTGGCTTGTGTATAAATGCTTCAAAATTTAACCTTACTCGATAATAATACAGATTAACGTTCAATAGAATGAGGATTAATGTAACACTTAAAGAATCGTCTGATAGAAAGTAATCGCCTCCAGGAGTTTAATCTATAGTTTGTGAGGTTGTGACACAGCATTTCAATTCAGCTAATCGACAAATTTAGTAGATGCGTTGCATTTTCGCAAAGCTGAAAAGTTGGGTTTTCATTCGACAACTTCAATGTAAGCATATCTTATTAACTGCGTATAAGACCAGACTGAATATTTGGTCACTGACCGGTTTATATCTGAGAGTGTTTTTCATATGTATCGTACATACTTTACATGTTATAGACCACTGACTGGTTTATATCGGTGTTCCTGCGGTGTAGATATACATTTCCGAATATTACTTTTGGTAAGGGATCGTGTTTTAACGATCTATAAGAAACTTAACTTCTATGTGTAATCCGATAGCCGGATCACCGTTTTTCATGCTGTTACTTGCAATGGATGTGTTTTATTTAATTTCATTGCATCTGTGAGCTGAAGTTTGTTTTCTGATTGTGTAATGACATTATCCTCATAGGTATTGTTTCTATTCTTGATACAGCAGAACGCTGCTAATCGGCATGGGTGATTCTCATCAGTTCTAAACTCAGACCTTCATTATACGTTTCGACGCTTAGCGAAAACGTACATTGACTTTCCGTACACTTAACATACACTTTATGTACACTTTAGTTCAGTAAACTTAACGTTCCGTACACTTAGGCTGATCGAATTTAAACTCAGGACGTTTGTATTGCGATTCAACGTAACATAAACAAGACTGGCTGATCCAGTGCTGTAGATATATATTACCTGAGAAAATAATTTCTTAATACTATCAGAAAACAAATATCAACTCACAGATGCAATCAGCCTGGGTGATTCTCATCAGTTCTTGGCTCAGACCTTCATTTAACGTTTCGACGCTTATAACATGCTTACTCCGTACACTTGGGCTGATCGAATTTAAACTCAGGACGTTTGTATTGAGATTCAACGTAACATAAACAAGACTGACTGCTCCAGTGCTGTAGATATATATTTCTGTATATTACTTTTGGTATGGGATCGTATTCTAGCGATCAATTAGATACCTACCTTTTGTTTATGATCCGCTAGTCGAATCGCTGTTTTTATGCTGACACTTGCATTGAATGTTTTTAATTTAATATGATTGCATCTGTGAGTTGATATTTGATTTCTGATTGTGTTAAGAAATTATTTTCTCAGGTGTTGTTCGTATTCTTTATACAGCAAGACTCTACTAATGTGCTGGGAGGTTCTCATCAGCTGCTAACGAGACCAACATTTCAAGTTTTGACCCATATTATCTGCTTACACCGTACACAGGTGCTGATCGGATTTAAACTCAGGACGACTGTATCGCGATTCAACGTTACATCTACTAGGCTGGCCGCTCAAGTGGTGTATATATACATTTCTGAATATTAGTTTTGGCAGCGGATCGTATTCTAACGATCAATTAGAAACATTCCAATTTATTGTTATCCGCTAGCCTGATCACTTTTTTTCATGCTACCACTTGCATTTAATGTTTTGAATTTAACTTGATTGCATCTGTGATTTGAAATTCTACTGGTTGTGGCACGACATTATCTGTGAAGATAATGTCGTGATAATGACATTATCTTCACAGATATTGTTCCAATTCTTGATACAGAACGGCGCAACAAATTATCCTGGCTGGGTCTCATCAGATGCTGACCCAGACTTACAGTACAATAGAGAGTTGTAAATATAACAAAATATAACAAAATATAACACAGATATTGTTCCAATTCTTGATACAGAACGGCGCAACAAATTATCCTGGCTGGGTCTCATCAGATGCTGACCCAGACTTACAGTAAAATAGAGAGTTGTAAATATAACAAAATGAATTTAAAGTTTGTATTTAATTTATATTTTTCAAAACAATAAAGCATTATGTAATTTCAATTTACTAAAAAAATGCAAATAATTAGGTCATCATCTACACTCTAGGTCATAAACGATAAACCAAAGATAATATAATATTATTAGTATAAATTAATATAAATTTATAGTATAAATAGTATATAAATTTATAGTATAAATTTGTAGTATAAATTAAATGTAATCTGAGAATGTATTTATTCGATCCAGTTGCAGCTACGAGCGATGTAGATATAAGCAATTTACAAATTTTACAAGAACTAAATAAGGGAATCAATAATTTCTGTTATCTCACAATTGCATTTAATTAAAGCAAAGACCGTTCTTTCAGGTAAGAACAGTATTGTGCGTGCAACAGTTCACCACAGGGTTCATGACAAAACTTACAAACGCAGTCTCGCACGATTCCGACAAAATTTCAGATAAAAACCATCCAACGACATCGTGATTGTACAAGCTCATTTTTCTTTTGAACCTTGTCGCCCAATGTTTGGGCACAATATCGCAGGAGAACTTCTATGAGAGGTGTTAAAAACTAATAATTTAGCGCGCCATGCATCCATGTGAGCCCCAAATGAATGATAAACTAATAAGCCTCAGACGACTAATAAGCCTCAGACCTAGATAACAAAATTTTGATACCGTCTGAACTGGAACACCATTAAAAGTTAGGGTGCTTTTTCTTGATAATCGACCTCCTGCTCGAAATACCACGATCTTTGTTTTATCAAGGTTTAAAAGAAGCCCGTTAGATTAACAATTCTGATAGAGATTACTAAGCGTCATCTGAACATTTTCCATTTCGGAAGAATAAATTACGAGGTCATCTGCATATAACAAACAAGATGATTTCATGGCTCTAATACAAGTTGGTAGACCTGCTATAAATAAGCTGAAAAGTAGTGGGCTCAGTGGGTCTCCCTGCGGCACACAAGTTAGCTGATGAAATGATTCTGAGTTTTACACCATCGAATATCTGAATACAATGTGACTTTAGTATTTCGCTCAGTTCGTGACAAATAGGGCCCCGAAGATCAATAAAATACTTTAGCTTACGAAAAAGCAGACATATGTTTACCAAGTCAAATGCCTTCGTAAAATCAACGAAAATTACATACAGAGGCACGTGTAAGACTCTGCTATCTAAGACTTCTGTTCTCAAAATTGTAATTGCACTCATTGTTGACAATAAACGCCGAAAGCCATGTTGCTCTATGGGTAGAAAATTGTGAACAAACAGTAGCAGTCGGTGTGACAATAAAGAAGCAAATAGTTTGTAGGTGTGACTGAATATAACAATACCCTTATAATTGTTCGTCTCCAGCTTTCCCTTTCCTTCATACTGGATCTTAAGAATGACATGCTTCCATATTGGAGGAAATATAAACAGAATAATATGATATTAAACAAATCAATCCAGAATCCCGCGGAAAAGGTAAGTATGCTTTTCAAATGTTCACTTGTTAATCCTTCCAACCCCGCAGCCTTGTGAGCCGGCAATCTTCCCAATAGGGCGGATATGTCAGATATCAAGAATGGTGCATTCACAAGATCCAAATCACCTAAGAATGTAGTGGAAGACTTAATGTAATAAGCTGTTGACAGAGTAACTGAAGAAGTTGACGTAAGAAAAGAGGCAGAAATGATCCCTCTACTTTGTTATTGGAATGCTCACCACCTTCAAGTTAATCCTTCGAGAATAGCTCAATTTCCAGGGTATCGCAATTAAGTAATTTGTTATTATTCTTCATGTCGATGTCGTGCTTTAATTGACGAAGTTGCAAAGTAAATTATCTTTTACACTTAAAGTAAGCATTCTTTAATATCTCATTGCAATTCATAGACCTACGTAATAACAGCAGCTAACGCTTTAAAGTGTGTACTTCCGGTTCTCGCTGTAATTGACTCTTAGGTAACTTGGAACGGCTTAATCGGCAAGCAGACAATTTAATATTCCGTATCGAGTCATAAATCTGCACAACTTTGCCTGAATGCAAAAACTTATAGAGTTCATATCGAAAGCATGAAAGTGTATTATTCTGCTCGGTTGTCTCAAGGCATATCTTAAGAGAACAGCACCTATGTTTGACAAGTTAAACTTAATTTCGACTGGCTAGTGCTTGCGAACTGAGCTCAAAATAGTTTCAGACGCTACGTTAACCTCATCAATATTTAAATTGGCAAATACCAAATCAATGATACTACTACCAGTTAAAGATACCTACGTTGTGTCAGTTGGTGGCTAGAGGGTAAAATTTTAAGGCGCTAAAATTTGTAGGATACATTCAATCTTCGAAGTCATAGGATACATGTATCTCGAATATATTTTGTATTCGAAAGCTGATTCCACATGATATATTTCCACTGCTGATTATGGAAGCTGCTTATTAATAAACAAAGATTTATTAAGTTTTCATCGCATCGAATAATCGAAGTTATAATTGACCGCATTTGTCGGTCCCCTCGCTGATATATATACATATAAGTTATCACTTTCAAAGATCGTCTTGACAATGAAATATTTTGTTAAATGTGAATTCACATAGATAACAATTAAAGTGATTTAAACTTGATGTTATTAACGTGGCAGTTAATTATTTTATATTTTGTAATGCTGGTATTGTGAATTTGGACGAGTAGGAGAGTATTCCAAGCATGAGTCATGGCATTTTAATGTATTCAATCATGCATTGTATTTGAATGCTTGTATCTAATCCGGTACCGATTCTTGCGATAACAAACGATGCTGATCTCAACGGACGATATAAGTCCAGCAAAATCAAATCAATGAATGCAAATCTCTTAATTACAATAGAGTGCAGCTAATATACATGTTCAACCGCTATAATGCGTACATTTTCAATCGAACAAACTTTACCCTTGACAGTTTATCTTGCATATATCGCTAATTCTGTGGTTCTACATTATTATAACGTCCGCAAATATACATATTACCTCTTAAATTCATATTTCTTTGAGTTAATTTTTAAATGGAATCTTCCGAAAATATCAAAAATCCAAATCGCACAATTAATAGCGGGAATCACTTTTTAGAAGATTGCTTTATTAAAAAGCAACATACGATTGCTATCATCATAATTGACTAGGTGATTTGGATTTAGATAATTTTGGAACATTTATGTTAACAATTAAATCGTGGAAATTATTATTTTAGTAATAATATTATGGATATTATAAGAATTACGGAGAATAACAAAACTGACGATATTTACTGAATCCACTATTGAGGAACAAGTTTTGTTGAAGAGAAACGTCCGTACTATAGCAGTTGGTCATATAGAAAAGTTGCAAGCTGTTGTTATGGAGATATTTGCATTCAGTGATTTAAGTTAGCTGGACTGTTATCTTCAGCTGAAATTTGCATCGTCCATAATTGCAAAAATCGATAGCATATTAGATATAAGCATTTTACAAGAATGAATTATTGAATTTATAAAAAATGCTATGAATTCTATCTGAAATATCAGTCTACTTTTTCATACTGTATCGGGTTCTGCGAAATCAAGTGTATTTTAACTGAATCCACAAATTGAACAATGCTAGAAGTGAAATATGTATGGCAAGAAGGTTTTTAATTATCGGTGGAGGGATCACGTTGTTCCATTGTTTGAATATACGCGGTTTCCGGATCATAATGAAGTGATCTGTTGGTGCAGTTCAGTGTTTAGCAGTTGAACCAATGTGCTTTTAATCTTGCACAGCATCATCATTTGCATACCGCAGTCGGACCATTACATTTGCAGCATCTTGTAAGTGTTGAGGGGTGTCCTCGCCGCATTGTGTTTCCAATTCAGACGTACAGGTAGAGGCTCGTTGCTTGCCTCATTGGATCATTGGATAAATGTGTTCGTGTATGTTATTTATTGTATGTTATTTATATTGTGTGTTTAAGCTTGCATATATTCTTTAAAATCACCAGGACAATTTTTTAACGTAAAATGATAATTATTAATTATTATTTGTGACGTTAAAGATTATTATTATTATTCATTGACCGCCAAAAGAGCAAAGCTCAAAACAGGGGCATCACAGTAAAAAATAGAGAGAAATAAAAAATAGTCAACAAAATAGCTGAAACGAGTCAGGATTCAAGGCGGAATTCAGTAGAAGATAACTCATTACTATATATATTTTTGTAGAAATTGATGTTTTTTAAAATGAATTAATTTATTGTTTAATTTATTTGACTTGGTATATTAGTCTATTTTGTAGTGAGGAAAATTATTGGCAGATCAAGTTTTATCAAAGGAATATTTGCTGATCAAAGGAATATTTGCTGTCCATTTATCTGCTATTTATGTTCCTGAACTGCTATATCTATTTTTATCGTTGACTTTCCACATTTTGATAATAATATATTTTCTTACTAAATAACTAAATACGTTTTTGTATTAAGAAAAGCACCGTTTAAACAACAAGAAATCAAACTAAATGTACAATGTTTAACTTATTCATCGTTGTTCTTCGATATCGAAGAAGTGGGATCTGGTCCACCATCAAACACCAACGCGAGGCATTATGATTGAACTATGTTTGGTTTACCACTCATATGATGGCTCAATCGTGGCACACGATGGTGTATAACTTTCTCTTGAAGAGCTTAAGAAATCTTAGTATTTTCTCTGGGTTACGTCATCTTGAAATAAGTACTAATCTCAAGATTTTTCAATTATTTATGGGAGTAAAGAGATCAAATAATTGGTCTCTTAAGCGTTTTCTTGTTTGCATGTGTCATTAAAGACAACCACTTGAGATTTAGAGTAATTGAAAATAAGATTGGATGGGAGTAACTTATCATTTAATCTTAAAAGGATTTGGATGATATCCGAGACTACATCTTAGCATCTGCGTCTAGAGAACAGGGATGTGGTATCATCAGCGTATTCTACTAGATGATTATTCAGTTGAAATGGTAGACAATACAATGGAGGCAGCAAGAAATAAGATAGGAGAAAGTGTGACCCTTGAAGCACACCTGCAATTTGGTAGAACTAAAGCTCATTAGCGTCGTTTTCATAAAAGAATCTATTGGCAATATTTCCACTCTGTTAACAATTCTCCCAGGTAACCCGAGTGACCTGAGAGATGAGATAGCAAATGAAATGGAGATGCGGTCAAGAGTTGCAGAAAAGTCAAGGAAAACAGCCGCTGCGACCTGATTGATGCTATCCTGACAAAAGTGATACACTTCATTGCTGAATGGACAGAGCGATTTTTTTAAAATCCATAAAAACCTAGGGATTAAATTTTACTGTGCAATAAACTGATTATATTTTAACTGATTATAATTAACATTATAATTATCCGATTATAATTACAATTTAATTGATTATAATTAACTGTACAATGAACGGTCGGGAATGGTGGTTTATGTATAAGATATGTGTTTCGTGCTCTGATGAGTACTGCTTTAATCCAATCACCAGTTCTGTCGCTAAAGTCACTAAATAACATGTCATAACCGTTACCTTATATACGATCCAGGAGGTCCTGGTTATTGTGAATCTTTTTTGATCAAAAATAGATATTTGCTATGCATATGCGTTTACTGTTCTTAAAATGTTTTATAGATAGACAGCCAGTATTTGGATTATGATTTTAGCAATTTTTGTGTTTTGTGAGAAAAAGATCATTTTGTTTCTATATTGCCACAAGCTAATCAACTATACGCAAAATGGCAATGGTCAATCTTGGTGATTTAATTACACTCTTCGATGGAACAAAGATTTTTTGTCTTAGATTGAGAGAACTTGACTTATCGCCTATCTTCAACGTGTCAAATGAAATGGAAAAGTTCGTGCCGTTGTTCATCAAAAGAGACGCGTTTAACGTTTATTAAAATTTGCCTATCGAATATAAAGATAGTTACGATCAAGTTGAAAATCATTACTGAAAACGTACTCGTTGACAGCATAATATAGAATCGGTTGATGTGCATGCGCGGACGTTTAACGACTTGCAAGTATCCTCTACCTCAACAGTGATAACGAAAATGTGAAAAAGTGCAAGTTCTAAGCCAGACTACTGCTGAAAGTAAGAAATTTGCTAATTTAAGAAATAAAAACGAACGTAAGAAATTTGAGTTGTCGACACTAGTTTGTCTGGGTTGATCGACAAGGCTAGCGCTTTGATAGCAATACATTATGGTAATGATTTCTTTGCATCAGCCACTCCTGACATTCGATTGTCAGCTATTGAATATCGAAAGCGATATCCGAGCAGCCCGAGTGACAAAGGCTTCCCAACTCGATCACGATTACCGTCAGCTGTGAAATGTTTTACTTGCGGAGAGCTTGTTTTTATTATTTCATTATGATAATAGAATTATCATTATGGTATCATTTGTTATATTAAAAGCATATCATTTGTGATATTTTGATGTTTGAAGACAATAAAAACATATTGTATTTGTGCGTCTTAGATCTGAAGAAGAACATTTAATCCAAACATAATAACAAATCTTGACTTGTCCTCAATTTCCTTCTTGTCTTATATATGTTAATGTGTACTATAAAATGGATCAAGTTATTTTTAATTCAATTATAGATTGATCAGTTATTTTTAATTCAAATATTTCATTTCGAGAAAGATGTAACATTTCCAATTTTTATTAGTTTATAAATTATGCTCCCTTTTTCATTATAAATTAAAATATTTAATATCACTAACATGAAATTTAAATTATTATTATATTAATAAAAATTAATTTAGCTAAGATAATACTAGCTAAATTTCAACACTGGTTTTTGTTTTTATCCATCATTTTTAAATTTATTATGCTGACATTATTAAAAAAATATTTTACTAGTATAATATAATTCATTACTTCGAATCAGTATTACATTGAGGTTTTATCTCTTGATGGGGTCAGACTTCATGGAATTCCATAATTTCCTCTTTCTTTTCCATGCTATCTATGATGCACGCGGCATTTCCCCTCTGAACTGCCATGCTCACATGTTGGAACATTAACGGCATGACACGCTGGTCCCTGGTGGCACGCTTGAGGCGTCGGCCCAACTCCTCCAAGAAAACCAGTGACTCTGTGCCGATCGATTTGTGAGTCTCTATGGTGACTAGCGTAAATGAGTATATGCGATCATTCAGTTCAGAATATTTTTGCCGTTTTCTGAATTCGGCTATCTCGGAGGCTGCTCCTGCTAGATGGGTTGCAGAGGCCTGGTAATTCCTCGCCAGTGTATTTATATTATTATATTTAATTTACTATAAATATGATAACTTTTTAATGATTTAAACGAGTCTGTCGCAATTAACTGATTTATAAAAAGGTTTGTTTTTAATTAAAACTATCACATAACCACGAATATTGCGGTCTATCACTCTACTGTCTCTATTGATTAACTGTTTTAATATATAATTTTGTATCTTTAGAAGGCAATGATCTTTAAAGGCATATTCGTAGGTTTGTTAGTTTGCCAATGCTTTATGATTTCATGTAATCAATGCTATGATATGTCGTATACAATTCGTGCTCGTGAGGAATGCGACAGTGAACAGTGCAGTAGGATGCTTGGTGGATTCAGTGAACGCATTTCTGCAAAAATATTGCATATTAACCAATGGCCATCTTATATGAATAAGCCAGACAGATCAGTGCTTTATTTTTGTCGTTGCAGTGGATGCTTACCTAGAGATTGAATTTTTAAAAATTTAATTCCTATATTGATAATAATGTATCATGATAATAATGTTTTGATGTGTTGATATTAGAACACTTCGAAATTGAAAAAAGAATCGACCAAAACTGCCTTAAAATTATATAAATCGATAATTTGTTGTCGAAATTGAAAAACCATTTAGAAAAAGATCATTTTGTTTCTATATTGCCACAAGCTAATCAACTATACGCAAAATGGCAATGGTCAATCTTGGTGATTTAATTACACTCTTCGATGGAACAAAGATTTTTTGTCTTAGATTGAGAGAACTTGACTTATCGCCTATCTTCAACGTGTCAAATGAAATGGAAAAGTTCGTGCCGTTGTTCATCAAAAGTTTATCATAAATATGATAACTTTTTAATGATTTAAACGAGTCTGTCGCAATTAACTGATTTATAAAAAGGTTTGTCTTTAATTAAAACTATCACATAACCACGAATATTGCGGTCTATCACTCTACTGTCTCTATTGAACTCCATATACATTTGGCAATGCGACTCTATAATTTCTTAGAAAACACATGCACCTTTAAATATGCCAGATCTAACACTTTATATACCAGTCGATACACAGATGGGTTCTTTGAATGACATAATTTTGCTAAACAGCAATTAAATTTTCCAACTATTTTTATTAATATTTATTAATGATCGTTGAACTAGATAATAAAATAAATAAAATAATATGTTACATTATGATTGTAGTCTTCAATACTGAGGCATTTTCATCCTTCAAAAAAATCGATAACCGATTGATTGCTTAGGCACTCGAGTATACAAGCAGCATTGCCTCGCTGAACAGCTACGCAATTTACACGGGAAAATGTTAATAAGGCATTGGATTTAATTGTTTTTGTTTTTTTTTGTTTATCTTAAAACATTTTTTAAAGAAAAAAAAACCAAACATTACAAATAATAAATTGTGTCTAAGTCTTGTCTATCACTCGTCCCCTCAACCGTGCCCAGAACGCAACTAGCGTTACCGCGTTGGATGGCAACGCTCAGCCTCTGCAGCAGGAAATCCGTGGACCGCCGCTCTCCGGTCACTGCTGCTATCCGCCGATCTATTTCGTGCATTAGGCCTTCCGCCTCTGGGCCCAACGCATCAAACGTTTCCACGGCGACCGGCACAAAATTATAGATCGGTGTCAGGCAGGCGTATTTGCTGCGTTTCTTGTCATCTGCTTCACTGGCTACCGCTCCCGGTGCGGTCACAGCTGTATTTAGATGACTCGGTGCCAAGGTGTCCGGGTAGGATAAGTCCGAAACCAAACACCTGCCACTTGACTATAGAGTCAGTGACAATTCATCCAGCCGCCTGTCGTCATGTTGTGCCAGTGACTTCGGCTCCAGATGCGATGGGATTTCTGCCGACATCAGTGCACGCTTGATGATATCTTTGACTTCGCTGTGGCGTGACAGTCGGCAGACGGACTAATGGCAGCTGAGCCCATGTCGTCCGGTGGTGTCTACATCCGCTCCGCAGACACATACATGTGGCAGACAGCCTGGGGAACCGAGGCACAGGGCAATGGCGATGTGTAGTGATGAGTTGTCGAGTCTTGTGCCGAGCGACGAACAGGGACGTGTGTGAATGAAAGCCCCGGAATGAGGTGCAGTAACCGCAATTAGACACGCTTTGCTCGCCTGGCCAAGTGCAGCTGACAAAACCTTCGCTTCCTGTACAGTAACCAACGGCGTATCCCAGAATTTCTGTTCTGTAGCGAAGGACGGTTGGACTGGCATGAAACCCGCTCGAGACTGCCATTCGGTCACTGCAGTAGTGTATGTCGGTTCGCTGATACCGCAGTAGTCATTTAGTCGCACTGACATGATCCGAGTTATGAGTATTTGCGACCCGGCGACCGATGATATGAAGGTCGGTAGAGCAATATCCGTCGCTCTCCTAATGCCGATTTCGCCGTTAGCAACCGGTAGTGATGCCTGGTTCAATGTCTCATCGGACAGCGCAATATTGAGGACGGACTGCAACGACGACCGAATTACGTTGTCGTATTCAAACAACAGCTGCTTCCTGTAGCATGGCGCTCTGCGTAGAGTTAACATCGTCTTCGGTATCGCGAAGCAGTTTTTTAGCAGGAACAGCGCATCGTAAGCGTATAGAAGCGATAGCCGGCTAGACATGCGTTGTAATTTATGCAGCTTTATTTCCAATGTCTTGTCCACGCTGTGCTCACATCCGATTGGTGCTCCAAGTAACATTGCTGATGCTGGGTCGACATGTTTGATGTCTGGAGCGACTGCTGTGAAACTTCTCACAACATCGTTGTCGTCACTAATGAGCTCACACTTGCCAACTAATCAAAAACATTGTTTTTAATTATTCACGTTTAAAGATACTTATAAATATTATGAAAATATTTATTTTCTTTATAAACATATCTATTTCTTTCTACATTTCAGGAACAAAGAAAGTGTTTAAGAAAAAGGTCTTATTTCAAAACGTTACATTATATTTGACAGCTCCTGATATCTTCTTCAGAATTACAAGTTTTTTAGAACCTTTTAAAGGAGTATAAAGTGTACAGCCTTAGTAAAATTATTTTTGTCTAAATTGTCCTCTTAACGCTTATTTGTTGCCATCAATATTAGTAGAACGACATGGATATCAAAAAATATGAAATATCCAACTTATCGTTTGATAATTGTACTTGATTGCATCTGTGAGCTGAAATTTTTTTCCGATTGTGGCACGATATAAATAAATTAATATTCGTTGAAGTTGTGCGCAACCACAACTTCATTATTAATCAAAAATAATCTTAATCAAATGTTGAACTTTCCAAAGTCCAACATAAAGTTTAACGTAAAGAAAATACAGCAATGTCTACAGTCATTTTCTTACCTACATAATAAATACAGGTAAGAAATTTTGCTATTTTAACTAAACATTAAAGAATTATTAATTCTGTATTTGTGTATATAAATAATTATATAAATACTACATACTTTAGTATTTATTCCAAGTATTTAAACACTCAACATCCGAGTATTTTACAATGAAATTAAAAAGATAATGCAAAATAAAGGAAAATTAATAATTTCTGTCGACTTTTAATTATAAACAACAAAGCCAGTGTAAATCATTTGTGGAAGATATGCGAGTGATTATTAAATTATAGTAATGATTGCCTGAACTGTTGATAATCTAAACTGAGAAGAGATTGCATTTTAAGATATCAAAAATTGTGAATTTATTAATACTTTGGTACAACACAAATAAACGTACCGTGTCTTACAAAATAAATATTTTGTTTTCTTACACAAATAAATTTCTTACAAAATAAATAAATTCTTACAAAATAAGTGACGTTTCTTCTTTTTGTTGCTCTTACTCAACTAAGCAATACAATTGATGAACGCTCGTTCAAAAGGTGAACTATAAAATGAATTAGAAAATGACTATATAGTCATCTAAATGACTATAATTAATATATATGAGACATGTATACGTGTATACACATATTAATATACACGTATTAGTCATATACATGATTGATATAGATTTTAATATACGTTTTATCGAGCTCGACAACGTTCCTTGTTTTTTAAAGTTCAGGAAGCTGCAACTGTAAGATAAAAACATCGTCAATTACATAGGATTATCATAAACATTTCTACACATAAAAATGATTAGTCGCTTATAAAGTGTGTGTTTATAAAAATACCTTAATTAATGCTGATAAATGAATATCAGCAATGAATTATTATAAATGAATATCAAAAATGTGTGAATTATTTGACTCACTAAAATTGCTCAATTGTTGGTTTTTCTAATAAACTCAATACTAACGCTAAATATTACATCATATCCCATACAAATTAATAAATATCAATTCTGATAAAAAAAGTTTTTTCGAAATTAAATATAAATTTAATTTGGTCGAATTTAAAGAATATAACAGTAAATAAATAAACAACTTTATTTTTGTTTAATATTCTAAAAGTTAGAAATATATGCATCCTGATCTGTATTTAATTTTTTTATTTCCAGGAGATATCAGGTATAGTTAAACGACAACAAAAATTATTTTGATATTTCGCTAGTAACTACTAGCATCTTCAGAAAATTAACATAAAATGAAAAAAATCACATAAATAAAGTTTCTTGTCGGTTTGCACATTGATGCTGGAATCATAATCGTTGCTAACATTTGTTCATTTAACATTTTCGTTTGTAGGGACCGCAAACGAAAATACTATTAAGGACATATTTGTAGGGACAACAAAAGTGCTATTCATAACAAAGCAATAAAAATAAAGACAAAGTAACAAAATAGAGGAAACCAAAACATTTTAAACAAAAGATCGCAAACATAATTTATGTTATATAAAATTAATATTATGAAATATATATATATTATGAAACAATATATATTGTTATATATTGTTATATATATTGTTATTGCGAAAACATTTGTTCATTTAATATTTTCGTTTGTAGGGACTGCAAACGAAAATACTATGGAATGCCTGTATTTTTAACAATATAGAAATATCTTACCATTCCAAGTATGCTGAAGGAATTTTCGAATATCTCGAACAACGGAAGCGTGTAATGTATCTTGAAAGAACAATGAGGTCAAAAACTTTTCACTTGCTCCAAATGTAATTTCACCTGCCTGGCGACGGTCCAACAGCATTTAATAATTTTGAGGCGATTGCATATAGGAAAGCATAAAAGCATAAACGCATTTATAACCAGATAACTGAACTAACGAATAAAATCAGCATATCATAAGCGTGATATGTGTCATATTCGATTCGTGCATCTGGATTTCAAATTAGAATTGGTTGTTGCATCAACAACCAATTCGATATATTTATACAATAGTAAAATTTTGTAGGCCAAAGACGATTAAAACAACTTGAAAAAGTTTCGTTAAGCTATTGTGGAATAATTTAAATTTATTGATATTCGTCATGTTTGATATTACAATTCTAGCACAAGTTTATTATGTCAAAAAACATTTAGTTATACATTTTTTAGTTAAAACCACTACTATTAGGAAAAAAATCAAAAAGCATTATTAGAAATATATCCATGCTGATTTGTATTTAATTTTTTTAATTTCCAGAAACTATCAGGTATAGTTGGACGACAACAAACATAATTTTGATATTTTGCTAGCAACTACTAGCATCTTTAGATACTAATAGATTCTTCATTTTCTGAAGATGCAAGTAGTAACTAGCGAAATATCAAAATAACTTTTGCTGTCGTTTAACTATACCTGATAGTTCCTGGATAATTAAAAATTTATTCTAAAAGTATTTATAGTCGTGTTTAATTTAGCCTGGAAATGTTCAATCAGTGAATTCGTTATTTATTGACCTCTAGACTGCAAAAGACCAACTACAATAATAATTTGCAGAATTAAACCATTCACAGATACGTGGGATAGCAGATAGTCAACTTATTGCATAATCATTTATATAATGATTTGTAAATTAGCTACCGAATTTTGAATTATTACCAATTAAAAGATATCAATGAGCTTGAACTTCAAGTCCATTGTGCATAAAAGAAACACTAAGAACAATTTTTGAAGTTACTGAAGATTTTACGGATGAAAGTCCTTAACTTGATCAATCGATTATTCAAATAGTTAATTTTCTAAATTTTAAACAATATACTAAAATAATAAAATATTATCATGATATCAGGACAACATAGAAGATTGGAAATAACAAAATTATATAATTTGGATTGTTCAAAGTAGTTCCAAACTACAATAGAAGTAAAGGAACATCAGTTATGAATTTTTATTAAAACTTTATGCTACTGAATAGCTTTTGAGCATATTCAATATTCTCAGTATAATTATTGAATAGAATTAAGAAATAGCAAACAAAAGATTGCATTTGTAATACAATTTTTGGACTAGTAATATCTATAACCAAATTACAACTTTAAATTTTTTAATGAGTACACAATAAACATTGTAGAATTAGAAAATAGCTAAGATGTAATAATTTTAGTGAATTTACCATCTCGGCGCGCTTAATATTTAATAATATAATAATATTAGAATTATAACTAATAGTATAAGTCATCGATGAAATGTTAATTTTAATTATTTATAGTTGAAATTCTTCCAGGGATGATAATCTACTACGTTGCATTCTAATATGATCATATATACACTTAAATTTTTTAGAATCGCATACGTATCGAATTTTTCGTTATTTTAAATTATAGAAAGAGAAGAAAATCAATTTTCATAAAGAGATTACCAATTTTACGTTCTTATCTAGTCACATTCTAATTTAAAGAAAAAGCTGTCCTAAATTAATATTACGTTTATTAGATAAAATTTATGGGCGTGTTAATCGACTGTTAGTCGTGTTCAATTTATTTATAGTCGTGTTTAATTTAGACTGGAAATGTTCAATCGGTGCATTCGTTGTTTATCATAAGGACATATTCGTAGGATAAAATTAATATGCTAATCCTTAATAATAAAAAATGTCAAAATTTTTATGTATTGTCCATCAAGTCAGTTAACGAAATACTGAAATAAAACCTAGCAAAATAAAATGCAAGAAACTTCTACGTTAAAAAACCTTGTATATAATGAATTATCGAAAGTCACTCAAGAAAAAACAGTAATATATTATAGAACATTAACATTTAAAAAGAATAAAATTTTTAAAGGATTCATCAAAGATTATTGCGGGTACGAATTGTAACAGATATCTTGAAAGTTTTTCTTAGATTACGAAAACGTACACGCCACTGCCTATTACATGATCGTTTTAGATGTTATCTTATATGCATCCCGTTCATCAAAGCCATTGATGGACTGTTGTAAAAATATACAGCAATTCACCTTATGTTCGATTGTAAGCGTTAACGCTACGTATGAATGCAACAACCAATTCATTACATTTCCTTCTTTCTACAGAAACGTCCAGACTGTAGTTGATCCCGCAGATTGTACCTTTGTAATTCCCCAGTGTCATTCTTTCTCGTCATCATCGTGATCCTACTAGATTCATAGGGGTTGTCATCATTATAGCTGGGTTCTCTGAGATATCTCGATTTTTTTCCATATGTCGGTCGTCGATAGAATCTACTTCTTTTTTTGTGCCGGTGGTATAATTTCGATTTTACTTTTGTTCTATATATGTTTCGCTAGGTGATAACGTTGTTAGTGGATCACCCCAATAGCTTTATCTTGACCTAATTATATTTCCTTGTTTATAAATCGAGGTAACATCAGTACTTTACGGGAAGATTGTCATTCCAAAATTGGATGTCTTATTTTGGATGTCATATCCAAAATTGTTATGACAGTTCAATCTTTATTTTCACTAACGCTACATGTCCAAACTTTCTGATCAGATACAAATTCATGATACTTAGCTTTATTGTTTTTATATTGTTTCTGTATTTGACTTCCCTCTTGTGTTTTTTCCTTTTGATTGTTCACTTATTTAATCGAAAATACTGGTAGACAGCGCACCATCGTCATTTTCGAAGGCTCTTTCATGGTTGTCGAATTCTGCATGTAATTTCTGTACGTAAGCAAAATTTCTGCATCTAAGTGAAATTGGTGAATTCTTCTTTTGTCTAATAGTTCATCGTGACTTAAACATATTTACTTGAAGGTGCGGATAAAGCTTTCAGCTAGTCCTTTACACTGTGGGTTGTAAGGTGCCGTTTGAACATGTTGAACGTCATTATTTTTGCAATACAGTTCAAATGAATGTGAACAAAATTAGGGTCCATTGTCACATAGAATTTTAAGCGTCCATTACACTGTGGGTTGTAAGGTATGTTTTGACATGTGAAATGCCATTATTTCCTTGATTTCATTGGATGACCATCCATGTCGTACTTAACAAAGTATTTTTGATAACAAGGGATCATTTTGTGCTTCGTGTTTTAGTGAATCCATATTAATATGTGATTTGTTTACGCCTCTTTACTAATATATTAGTCTGGTACGTCACTTGCATATTCTTGATCGCAGACGTGAACTCTTAAAAGGACATCGTTCCCGTAGTATACTTTATCTTGTAGTTGTACTGACTAATAAATGTATCCAACGTACCATTTGTTGTTTTTGATGTTTCTTGTTTTTGTCCAAATATGAAGATAAGCGAGGTGTGATCACAAAGAACTATGAAATTCCGTTCGCATAAAACGGAATACATCTGCAATATTTGTAATCGCAATAAGTTCAATTGAATGCTCAACATTTCAGATTTAAGTAAATATATTCCTAAAATAAGGTATAGGTTGTTACCGTTATTAGTACGGAAAATTTTAATTATAATAAAGAATTGAAATCAAATGAAATGATAATATTAGAAACATTATAGAAACTGAATGCGATTGCAAAAGTCTTAGTTTTAATAAAATAAATGAACATATATGCACTCATAATCTAGAATCACTACGCTATCAAACATCTTTTTGCATAGAGAGTTTATATCTGTGAATATTTTAAAATGTTGTAACTTTCGTATCAACATGTACAAACGTTCTGGAAACTGAATTTGTAAATTCTGAGGATAACAACATTTCTCATTGCTTTTCATCTTCAATTGCTTCCATATATGCTTCTAGATTTTGAAGGATATTGATCAACTTTCGAGGAATTGAACACTTTATCATATAATGTAACTTTCAATATCGACTAAAATACTTTTATGATGTTTTGAAATGCATATTATCTTGTTAGCCTGAAATATATTTTATTTGCCTATAGTTTAATAAAATATCAAACCATTCCCTATAGTTTAATGATATAATAAATATTTTCTCGGATGCAAACAACAATTATTTTTCTTATATGATTTGACATTAAATACGGAACCCAAAATATAATAGTCCAAATTTCGAAAGTTGCTGTTTTTACCTTATGCTGTTCCTACCTTAAAATGAATATTCATGTATAAATCACTAAAAATGATGATAGCGATTGAATTCACATCAAACTGCGATTAACTTGAAACTTTTTTGGCCTTCACACATTTACAATTCTTGCACTTGGAAAATTGTCCATTACAGGCGCAACATTTGAAAGAATTTTGGTACACCATTAATGGTACAATTTATGGTACACCGCATGGTATTCAGTTGTTGACGTAATTATTAGAATATATCTGATTGTTTAATGCTCTTGCAATACAGCAAATAACTTTCAGACGGATATATTTGCCAGTTCTTCTTTCAAATTGATATTTTGAACATTCGAATAAATTGTATGTATCGTGATATATTAATAATTATATATTATAATTTTATCGTGATATATTAATATATATATCACGATATTATTAATATTAATAATATTAATAATATTAATAATATTAATCTTGGTGAAAAAGATTTTCCGCGAACGAAGCGAGCGGAACTGAAATCCGGAATGTAATTATGCTGATTATATTTATATAATCAGCTATGCTTGGACTTATGCTTGGAATACACTCCTACTCGTCCAAATTCACAATACCAGCATTACAAAATATAGAATAATTAACTGCCACGTTAATAACATCAAGTTTAAATCACTTTAATTGTTATCCATGTGAATTCACATTTAACAAAATAGGATAAAGATATCTAAGAGATAAAAATATAAAGATAATGAAGATATAAAGATAACTTCGAATAATCGAAGTTATAATTGACCGCATTTGTCGGTCCCCTCGCTGATATATATACATATAAGTTATCACTTTCAAAGATCGTCTTGACAATGAAATATTTTGTTAAATGTGAATTAGATGCTGATCTCAACGGACGATATAAGTCCAGCAAAATTGAATCAATGAATGCAAATCACTTAATTACAATAGAGTGCAGCTAATATACTGGATCAACCGCTATAATGCGTACATTTTCAATCGAACAAACTTTACCCTTGACAGTTTATTTTGCATATATCGCCAATTCTGTGGTTCTACATTATTATAACGTCCGCAAATATACATATTACCTCTTAAATTCATATTTCTTTGAGTTAATTTTTAAATGGAATCTTCCGAAAATATCAAAAATCCAAATCGCACAATTAATAGCGGGAATCACTTTTTAGAAGATTGCTTTATTAAAAAGCAACATACGATTGCTATCATCATAATTGACTAGGTGATTTGGATTTAGATAATTTTGGAACATTTATGTTAACAATTAAATCGTGGAAATTATTATTTTAGTAATAATATTATGGATATTATAAGAATTACGGAGAATAACAAAACTGACGATATTTACTGAATCCACTATTGAGGAACAAGTTTTGTTGAAGAGAAACGTCCGTACTATAGCAGTTGGTCATTGAAAAGTTGCGGGATCAACATAATAACCGGTACGGATTTGTGATAAAATATATTTAATTTATAAAATATTAAACAGATTTATACAGATTTATTTTTCTGTTTTAACATATAAACATTTTTAATTTATTTCTTTAATAATTAAGTAATTTATTAATGAATTATTAATTCATTAATTATTAATTAATGAATTATTATTCATTAATTATTAATTCATTTACGATTAATTATTTATAAATTTTGATTTTTCAAACTGTTTAATTCTTTTTCTAATTATGCAATGGTCATCATATTTTTTCTGTACTGTAATCAGTTTGAAGCAAGTTGTTAGTTCTTTATGCATTTTTTACTTTATGTTTTTACTACTTTTTTATTTGTTTTCGTTTACTTTACTATTTTTCATTTGAAAGTCGAAACTCTTTGAAATTTTGTTTGTACAAGCTTAAAAAGCGTAAGTTGCATGAAAATTTTCAGGTAGAGGTTAAAAATGTATATAACACTTAGCAAAGATATTAAGTGAGCTGTGTTTGCTGTGAGTTATATTTTTGTCTTTCTAACGTAGAAAAATATGGTTATTTTAGTTGTTTGTATTTTTTTATTAAAAGTACAAATATTTATTTCTTAAAAATCCAATTCATTTCTTAAATGACATAAATTATTTCTATATAAAATGAGTTAAATAATGAATTTTACATTATATCCAGTCTTTTCAAGGAAAGGTATTGAAAATTGTCATCGTGTCTAACCAACACGTTGTCTTAGCAATAGAAATTATCTTATTTAGCACATATAGCATGTCTATCAATTGAATTTATTGATCATGGAAGTAAGACGAAAGTATTTAAATTACTACTATCAATAAATTATTTTTAAAGCTCTTATTTAATAATCAATTTATGGAAATAGTGATAACGTGAATAGTTTTATAAAACAGTGGAACTCTGTATGACCTGTTACTAAATAAGCTAGAATAAATCAGAAAATCTAACGCTACTAATAATAGGTTAATATGACTTATTCCCTATTGATAATATTAACCTTATAATTACCTGTTCTATGGAAAGCTAATGATGAAATTTTATTGTGAGAGGATAAAGATATCACCAAACAACTTGATAGAAAAGTAGACATGTAAATATCGAATATCATAGAGTTACTTACATAAAGTTAGGCAAAGAAAACAGTGCAGACCAACAATACCTACATTCCAAATGATATCATTATCAGTTAAGACAAATTTGCTTGTAAGTGCAGGAAAGCTTTATTACCATTTTTGTAAAAAAAAATCTCAAAAATATTCAAAAAATTAAACACTTTCTGACTGTAAGCAATTTTGTCGAATTTTAACTGTTTTTTTAAAAGCAGGAATTTACAGGTAGGTCATTTATCCAAGTACATTGTTTTTACAGGTAGGTCATTTATCCAAGTGCATTATTACACATTTAATAATACTTCATGTATATTATTATGCGAATAACCCGCATAAAAAATTTAACTCGAATTCTGTTCTCAATGAGGAGGACGTATGTCGACCTAATTTAACTTACCTTTCCTCTTTCAATTAAGTTTATGAAATCAATCCTACCATAAGCATTCATTGAGAAATGTGCTTGTGTTACGATTGTATTGTTGAATATATTTAACATCTCATAAAATAAATTGGAACTAATGTCGTGATTAACAATTGATTGCAAATTTTGACATTCACAATCTAGAGTAAATTCCGCAAATTTACAGAATTTCAAGTAATAAGTAATTGCATAAATTCGCAATCTTAAATTCTATTAAAATATTGCAATTTACGGATTTTGAGACAAATGTAATTTAATCAAAAGAAATATTCAGACATTAACATCTTGAAATCATCGAATATCTAGTTGTCGAATTATCAATACTTTAATGCAATATTTTATATACGGAAGAAATTCGTTATATTTCTTTAAAATGGTTTTATAGACATGATATGAAAAAAGTTTTCTTTATTATTGCAAGCTTTCAACATAGTGTCATTTTCAATCAAACAGTAAAAACAAAAAAAATAGCTTTTTTAAAGGGACAGTGTGTGTTGAAAGCTTGCAATAATAAAGAAAACTTTTTTCATATCATGTCTATAAAACAATCATTTGCTAATATGAAGAAAGACATCAATTCAAGTATACAATACTTCTTTAAAACGAACATTGACATTTTGAAATCATCCATCGTTGTCGAATTATCATTACTTTAATGCAATATTTTATACACGGAAGAAATTCTTTATGTTTCTTTAAAACGAAGTAAATTTTGTTCAATTTGTTATATACGGAAGAAATCTAATATTTTTTGAATAATGACAAATGGTAACTTTAAAATGTCATCTGAAATCGATAAAATTATTATCGAAGAAATCAATTTTTTACTGATATTAGTATATTCATTACGACTATTATAAATACTTTTAATTAACAAATAAATAACGTGTTAATGTATTAAGATAGAAACCAGTGGCATCATATTCGGTTATATAGAAAAATCAGGTCAAGATATTTAGATTAATAAAATTAGGCTTTTCTAACTTGTCATTTTCAAACTGCGTTATGTATAGATGCAACTCTATAAAATAAAAGCAGCATTTGCGATTTCATTTAGCATTCACTTTTCACCTTATAAATAATGCAGAAGAGAAGTAAAACTAATTGTAAAATAATGCATGTGGTCTAAATGAAAATATTTTCAATTGTATGTTGTATTTTTGACGGCATATCCATTAGTCTGAATTTAAATTTCATTGTTACTAGAAAGAGCTAAAAATTGGTTTGCATTCTGCTTTTGCAAAATTGAAATTCTAAACCACTGCTAGTACATGGTCACATAATTGCAGGTACTTATTTATTTACAATAAATGTTAAGACATGTTGCTTGTTTATTGAAAACACACAAAAGATATTTCCACTAATATTTACTCTAATTGATTATTTTTTGTTATTTAATTATTAAATAAACTAGAAATAAATTAATTTAATCAATTAAACCAATCGGTCATTCTCAATTAAATGAATTATTTGATATAATATTTTATAATAAATTTGTTATATTTATAAATTAATCACGTCGATTTATTGAATATTACGTAATTTAATTTTGATAACTCTGGCATATTAAGTAATTCAGGTTACTTATAACATGTAATGCTTTTGTAAAAAAATGTGATTAAAAGATCTTTGAATATCCCGACAAAATGAGATATTTTGTTTCAAAGAATTAGAGTTGAATTCAATTCAAAATTTAAAAGTAATTATAATCCAGCTTTTATTATTATAAATATTATATTATTTGTGACTCTGTTCAAATCACAAAATTCATTTTTGACAAACTCAACCTATAGTGTATCTTAAAAGGCATTACCGTCATCATACTGAAGACCGAGCCATTAAATTTCGAAGTGGCGGACGCTTATCCACTTTTTGCAAAAATCATGTAAAGTATTATCGACCACATATGCATATTCAAAACTTTCAAGTTTATCCTTACACGTTGCTCTTCTTTTTTGAGGTTAGGCTAGAATCCATGAAAATTTACGCCATACCTGTAACATGTTTCGAACTTTCAAGTATCAACTTTTAGCAATTAGATGCAAGTGACGCTTCATCAAAAATTTCCTTGGCATATAACCAAAAATCTATTCCACTTCTACTGTAGCAATCACATTGATTAAACCCCATATCAATAGTCTCGACAGCATTCTCGGCTCCCTGAAATATCCATAAGAAAGCCCGAGCACAGCATGGCAATTATAATAATAAAAGCAGATATTCCCGACGACAAGAAACGAAAAGAACATGAACTGGATCGGCCAGTTAATGACCGACAAACGACTCAATATGGAACACAGCTACCATTCGCTTTAAAATCGAACACATACTGTTCCGTTGCTGAAATTTTTCCTAAAAATTTGACGTCACATTGTAAATAAATAATGTTCGGCACAAATTTGTAGTAACTGACGAAGCTTTTTTTGATAAATCGAAACGCGTTTTAATAAATTACAGCCATTTGTTCTATTTCATTTAGCAGTTTAAAAAGCGGTGTCTATATATACCGATTGAATACATAATATATATATATATATATATATATATATATATATATATATATATATATATATATATATATATGTATTTGTACGAAATACATACATGTATTATATGTACGAAACGCGTTTGAATATATATATACCGTTTGAATACCGATTCAAACGAAACTCTTATGATTATATATATGGTATATGGTATATATACATGGTGACTGAAAGTCGTGAATCGAAGTCCAGTCTATCAAGCAACACCATTATTATAAATGCCGTATTTCGTAAGAAATCCTGGACCGTTGTCTACTCAGCACATTCGTGCATTACTATTATATATATTATTTCAATATAATATATATATTGAAAATCCACGAAAATACCAGAGAAGACCAATGTATATTTTTGACAACGTTTCGACTCTTTACTGAGTCTTCTTCAGATCACTATATCTACAAAATAAAAACAAAGGTAAAGTACAAATAGGGATCAGAGGCATGCAATAAAAATGTCATGTGATATCCCGCCATACTAGACATTCCCTGTGTTAATCCGTGTGGCCAGTCAGCCATCAATTGACCCATCCAGTAGGCTTTTCTCCGTTTCCTGATGCTTATGTTCTCGAATCCTTGTTCAATTATTTGTACTGCGCGTCTATTATTTACTCTTATATCAAGTGCATTTCCCGTTTCGCCGACATATTGAACTGCACAAATTATACACGTTGCCACATATATACAATTATTTGACACACAGGTGACATCTGTCCTTATTCCGTAACTCAATTTTGTCACCTCACTGGCAAATTCACTAACAACCGGAACTAATTTACAACATTTACATTTAGCCCGCTTACATGGTTTACAATAGCAAATATGTGAGACTGCATCGGTGTTGATAGCTGTTAATTTGGCAGTAACGAGGATAGAGCGAAACGTTTTAACGCTGCGGAAGAAAACCACAGGTATAGTACCTGTGACCCCAGTCTGTTTATAAGCTCTTATTGTGTCTCTGTTCAGTGCTTGTAGTGCTGGATGATACGGAAGTACACATATCGCTTTTGTTTCGGTCTGCGGTCTTTTAGCAAGTAGACTGTTTCTTGTTGCGTTACGAAGCTTACGAATCTCACGGTCAAAAACCAATCTTTTGTAGCCCCTTTTTAACAGATCAAATTTTAACTGCTCAATCGCCTCATATCTTGCTTGTGATGTGCTTGAGATTTTTATTAATCTTCTTAATTCATTGTGAATAACCGCCCTTTTTGTTGAGTTACTATTAGCGCTTGCTGCGTGGAGGTACATTGCGGCTGATTCATGTTTCCTGTATGGTTTGGTTTCATAGTAGTTAATTATTTGACCACGTGTCTTCTTTTCTATTGCTACATCCAGAAAATGTACAGGCAATGTCCTGTCACTCAAACATTTCATCGCACCATCGTTTATACGATTTAGAAATTCTGTCAGGGCTTCCTCGCCCGCTGTCCAAACCATAAATATGTCGTCTATATCCCTTAACCAGGTATGCGGTGTTGATTTAGCAGTTTGAATATTATCATTTTCAAACTTATTCATGTACAGTATTGAGTACGTTAATGCTAGAGGGGCACCCATTGCAGTTCCGCTCTTTTGAATGAATATTTGTCCATTGAATTCAATTACATTATTACGCAACACTAAATCCGTAGCCTTGATCAGTAAATCGGAATTAAGCTGGGATAATTCTGCTGTGGCTTCACGTAAAGCGATGAGACTGTCGTCTTGAGGTATGTTAGTATATAATGATTCGACGTTTAATGTACACAGAATGGCGTCCGCGGGAATTGTAGTTTTTATGTCCTCAAATCGTCGCAGAAAATCATCCGTACTGTCCAGGTGCGCTGTCACGTTTCTGAGTAGCGGTTTGAGCTTGGTGTGTACGAATCTAGATAGCGCCTCTGCCGGCGTATCAATACAGCTGACAATCGGTCTGCCTGGGCATGGTATTGTGCCCTTATGAATTTTTGGCAGCATGTAAAATTTTCCTGGTTTGTGCCCATTTGATATTAACTTTCCTGCCTCCTCTAGAGTTATGACACCTTTTCGTACAAATTGTGAAACTAGAGAGGCTATTTCTTCATTAGCTGATTTTATGTCATCCATATTGGCGGATGTATATGTACGCGAGAAAAGATGTCGCTGGGCCTCCGTAATGTAGTCTTGTGTTGACCATAATACGACTTTACCTCATTTGTCAGCAGATTTTACAACCATATCAGTCCGCCGTTTCAATCGAACTAAAGCGTTGTACATATCCCTAGACAAATTGGGAGAGTATTTATCGTTAGATCTAATGATCGTATACTTGTCGAATAACTTATTACCCATTGCATTTATGGATCTCTTTTTGACCTTTTCGTTCGGAACCGGCTCGAAGCATTTGATACACAATCGTCGAATGCTCTCCATAAGTTTTAACCTTCCCAATTCCCTTTGAGCTTGATTGTAGTTCAGCCCTAAAGCGAGTATTTGTTTTTCGGATCCTGATAATTCTGTATTCGTTAAATTCTCTATGAACTGCTCGGGGTCTTCTACTGTTAATCTGGATTTGCTGAGGTTTCTTTCATGGCCAGTTTTTCTACGGAGTATTCTGCGGTTTGGGTGATGTTCAATCAATTTCAATTCGCTTTCGTGTACATATCGTACTGTCAACGACGACAACTTGCGACATTTTCGTTTCAGGAGCTTCTGATAAAGACTAGACTCTCTCACTGGTGGTGCACTATTATAAACTTTGCCATAGAAGTTACGGAGTGCTCTTGTGAGTTCAATACTAGCATTGTTTAGGATTCGGCACCATTTTGAACTTAGTCCACTAACTATCTCTGTTTCGACGTCTTTAGTAATGGCACACATTTTCTTATTTAGACGAAGTCCCTTTGGAACAACCTTGTTTTCGATGCATGCTGCAAGAAACTGCATATGTATATATAAAAAGTATATATAAAATGTATATATATAACTGTATATATGCAAACTGCATATTAAATATACATATTAAATATATATTATACATATTATACATATATAATACATATATACATATTAATATATATAATTTAAAGTATACAGTCAAGATCCGAAAGTTTGATCCTCTGGTTGTCAATGGTGGTCTGTATTGCAAATTGTAGGATTTAAGTGCTAACGCCACCCACCATTTCAGCTTAATGTCGGAAATGAATTTTTACAATGTCACAGAGGCAGCCGAAGCAGCGTGTGATAGTTCATATTACTGACAATGGCTGCTGGTTATCACATGACTGTCTAGCAGTGACGAGAGTTTGCAGGCTGAAGAATATGCTCGATTCAAAAATTTACCCATATATATAGGACTAGGTCAATATATAGTCAATATATAAGAACTAGTATTAGACTATAGTCTAATATTAGTTCTTATATATTGGACTATAAAGTCCTTACCTGGACTTTTTCACTTATATCCGATTGCAGTTGCCGCTTATATATCTAGGTCATACAAATTGACTTTCACATTAAAAACCACCGATTTCAATCTATCTTCATGATCTCAAACTAAAGAATATATATTTAAAGTTATATATTTATAATCCAGGTATATTCTTGGATTATAAATATACACATACAATTTATTTGACCTGATGAAGACCTTTCTATGGTTGAAACGTTGTCGATAATAATGTTAGTTATATATATCGTATCCATGTTGGATTCCGGCCGGCAGCTTCAATAAACTTTTTATTATATATATCATTTATATTATATACCATAAGGTATAAAGGATGATATATTACGACTATATTTATTCGGATGATAAATTTCGTTTTAAATTTGGATTTTCTTAACTTATTTGGTTTTATGACAAATATATTCTCTTTCTTAAATAAAAAAAATTGTATTTTTTAAGAAAAAAAAACAAATAAACATAATATTTACAAGATTTGTTACATTTTATTAAAATGAAATTATCGACTCAAATGCCACATTAAGAAAGTGCATATTGATTTCAATAATCGATAAATTTCAAAAGTTTCAAAGGATTATAGTATTTTGTATAAGTATAGCTCTGGTCTTCCATTTTCAAGATCAGAGCTAAATACAAATGTTTACATTTTCATAAAGTTTAAAAAGTTAAATTTTGAGAGCTGCAGAAGAACGATTGTTGGCTAAAAATCGAAACGTATTCAAAAAATTGAACAGTATTCAAAATTGAACAGTATTAAAATTGAACAGCATTCAAACGGTATTGAATTCTGCAGGTGATGATCTTGAATTTTAAGAAAGTGAGGATTAGTGTCATCAATTTTAATAATTAAACTTTAATTTGATTTAGCTTTATATACGAAAATATCGTAAAATTTATCCTTTTTATATACGAAGATCAATTAGAAGTTTCGAAATTTAATATTTGAAACATAAAATAATTTTATCTCAAACAACTATATCTGCTTGAAAATAAACAGAAACTATCATTTACATAATTATCATAAAAAACACATTTTGTCTGTTGAATAATCCTTGGGACAACCAAAGTTTAGTAGCTAATAACGAAACCAATCAGCTGCAAATAATGTTAAAATGACAACATATCGATTAAACGATAAGAAATAAGTTGACATGAATTCTAATGCAGCAAATTATTATTTTAATATTGCACCTATTTACTCTTTAAATCGATTTTATTTAAACATTTTTTATTATCGCAATGTAAAATGTAAATTGCCTTAACAAATAAATTAACTTTTTTTGGTTTTTTTTTCTCGTTTTTATAATAAAATTAATTAATAATGTTTTTAAGTTTTCTTTAACAAAAGACAGCACATTTCAAATTAGAAACAAGTGATTAAATCCCCCTTTCTGATAGAGCGGATCCAATATATTGTATAATTCTTAATATTTCTTCACATGTCGAGGATCGTTTTAGGCTGATAATTTGTGCATTTCTTTTAAAATTTATTGTCTATAGATTATATATACTTTATATATAAATTATTTACCTATAGATTATTTCGGAAGATAATGAAATTCATTATCGTACGGAAATACGCATTAAATGTATTTAAATTAATAGTTTTTTTTGCATTAGAATTAATTTCAACTAAAATTGTAAGTAAATATAATTAATAATTTATTTTATTAAATATTAGTTTTTCTAACATTTAAATTATTTATAATTTCCAAAATTATCTACAAATAAAATTTTATATACTTGCAAGGTATTCAATGCTTTCAAAGTATTGAACACTTCCAGACAACTTGTGGCTTTTAAAATATACGCTATAACAAACACTATTGCTTTATAAAACTTTTAAGGTAGAATAATTATAGAATTTTCAATAATTAGATTATTGAAAATAATCTAATTATTGAAGTATAGAGAGAGTTATTATATATAAGAATTACTGTGTAGATTATTTACCTATAGATTATTTCCGTACGATAATGAAATTCATTTATAAATTTATTGATAATTAATTAACTTTGTAAAAAAGTAATTTGTAAATTATGTTCGAAGAAAACATTAAACGATTTAAAGTTTATTATTAAATAATCTTAAAGTGCCATATTATTACCTGAATAAAATTTTAAAAATTTAAATAAATTTGTAACAAATTTTATTTGTAAATTAAGTTGAAAATATTAAACGTTTTAAAGTTTATGCAAGATCACTACCATGGTATGTGCTTAATTAATTAAATAATTAATTAAAATATAATTTCTTAATTAATTTAAGAATTTTAGACGTGCTTGATCAACCAAAACTGTGCTGAAAACGAATATATACTAAAATTTGTTGTATTTCGTCTAACATCTTTGTCTATTACAAAGTATATTTTTAACCATTAATTAATGCAATCAAATTGGTTAGTTGAAACTATTTGACCTCACATAATTAATTTTAAGGAAACTTTATGAAACTTGATACAATTTCTTACATGATGATAATAAATCTATTTTTATGTCTAGAACATGTCTCCCGATGAAATTTATTTTTGTAAATAAATTGAAACTTGTGAATTAGATTTACATTCGCTAAATATTTCCAAAATTAGAAACACGCAATCATTTAGTGTAACTCATAATAATAAAGTCAGGCTTTCAGTAAAGTGCGAATGGTTCGCAGAGCTGGCAGAATTTTCGAAAATGCATAAAAAATTACAGTTACAAAAATTGATGTTTAAACCTAATAAAAGGATTTTCTTAATAAACAAAACATGCATCAATAAAAATTATATACACTAACTGAATAAAAGGTTGTATGTCAGATTTAACTTTCTTCAGTCGTCTTATGTGATGCCAATAAGGTTTCAGATCTATCCACTTGACACCAATGTGCAACTTTTCAATTTAACAACCCAGGGTTTTCACATACATGAGAGACTAATTGGACGCACGATGGCTGGTAATATCGACATGAGGAGCTTAAGAAATCTTGATCTTTGCTCAGGGGAATTCCCCAAGAAAATAAGACAACTACCTATATTGTCTAGGTACACCAGAGACACACCTGAGCATTCCCAATTAACGACAGATGTTGAGCACGTATCAGGGCCGACCTAGCTTTCTTCAGGACACTCTTGAATACTATCCAAGTCAAATTCGGCAGTCCATTCAACCGTAATGGTAAACCCCAGGTATCTTACTCTATGTGTAAAGACAGAGAGGGGTTGATTGTTCATTATGAAGGAGAGAGATGATAGTGTAGTCTCTTCAAATTTATTCTTTGTAGCAGAGGCGTCATAAAAAGCTACCACCCGCGATTTAAAAGGACGGAGAAGAAAATTTGAAGATAATAACTGGCACTTTAATCTTTAAAAGTATTGCTGATGTTCGAGACTACATATTTGCACCTGAGTCCAGAAAACAGGTATGTGGTATCATCAGAGTACATCACTCGATGATGATCATGTTGAAAAAATTAAACGAGTAAAAATTTAATAGAGGCTGCAATATATAAGATAGGAGAAAGTTGGAAGCCTTGAAATATACCTGTAATAGGGTAGAACTGATGTGTATCACGGTCATTTTAGTAAAAGAATCGCTTATTGTACAGCTATATCTTCACCCTGTTAAAATTCTCGCAGCTAACACGATGAACATCAGAGAAAAGATAAGAAAAGAAATAGATATGCGGTCGAATGAAGCAGAAAAATTAAAAAATAAAGCTACGGCAAGCTGATGACTGTTTTCTTGACAAAACTTGTGCGCTTCCCCAATTGCTGAATGTACCAAGCGATTTTTTACAAACTCATGAAAACTAGATGGGATCAATTTGCTACTAATTAACTGGTGACGGATTTTACGCACAAGCGCTTTTTCGTAAATGGAGATGAAATAGTTTTGAATCGAAATAGGCCACGGATCTTTAGGACAAGTGACAGGTTAGCGTTTTGCTAAAAATAATTTACGACTAACGTTAATGACCGACTATGTTTCCAATCCAACCTGATGCCCTCCACTTCCAGCTGACACACTTCTCCTTCTCGAATATTTTTCAGAAAATAGGCTGAAAACGGCTAAGGCGAGCAATATTCGCCCTATCCTTGCTCAGTTAGAGCCTATACCTATAACTCCAATATTCTTCCGAGAAAGCATGTCTGAAGTAAACAGAGAGATTGGAAAGGTGTCATATTTTTGCTAGGATCTTGAGTTTTGTCGCGATGGGACTGAAAATGCGACCTTTATAAGTAGTCAAAAAGATCCCGGTAGCTTACGAAGTAAGGTAGGAATTAAATCGGGTGATACTGACATTTTCTAAAGTAATGAATATTACAATAGCTGAATTGAAGATGACAATCGATGATTGGATCGAAGTGAAACCTTCTCCTCAGTAGCGTATCTTCCTCTAATCGCCAACAAAGTAGGTCATGCGAGGTGGACAGTTGTTGGCTCGACTGCTTAATACAGACGGACTTTAACAGCCACTTTTGTGTAGAAGTAAAATGTCGAGAAGTGAGTTTGAAAGGTGAGGGACGGTGGTAAATGCATTCGTACTCGTCCCTGGCGTTGCGGAGTGCGGCTTCAATCCAACGACAAGTTCTACTATTGAAATGACCTAGTAACATGTATAAGCCGCTATCTGATTAACGATCCACGAGGTCATGGTTCTTGTGAATTTCCCCTGTACGCATATATATTAAAATAGTTGTGAGGACGGTAAACACTGATGCGTTTACCGTCCTTACAACTATTATAGCTAATCAAGACGGGGCTGGACAAGATTATTTAATTAATATGGAATATCTTAAGCGGCTCTTAACTAAGGCTCGAAGACCTTGAGATAAAGATCAGTGATGTGGGTTAATGTACTGAGTAAAGTGGGCAGAAATGTGATGTGTGATAAACCGAGTATTGTCCTAGGGAGTCTGGATCAATTTAGTTTCTTAAAGGTATAATACATCTGCGTCGCGAGCTAATGGAATCCAAAAAGCAGAAGCACCTACCGAATTCCTGTCGCGGACTTGTAGAGCAACTCCCGGATACGATTCTATTTAGTTAATGCTACCCATTCAATTATCCATTAAGAGGAAATTGCTTTTACGATTGCACGTGAATACGGAATTGGATGATGTAGAAGGAATGCTTTAAATAATTGAAACTAATAGTCAACAAGCAAGCGAGTTGTAGACTTTTAACAGTTTTATTGTTCTTTGGCTAGTAATCTTTGGACTTCATTTGACGAAAATAAACGGTTAAGCTGATCACAATAAGTAAGTTGACGCAGAACCTTGGCAGTCATGTCGAATCGAAGCATTTTATTCAATGCACTAATATATTCCTGAAAGTGTTTAATTCAATTAGATTTAAAAATATATTTGTTGTTGAATTTGAGTTTGATTTTGATTTTGTTAGATTTAGCCGGTTCGGCATTCATGGGACAAATTTTCTTCAGATAAAGATGTTGACAAAATATACTTCACTAGTTCTCTTTGTTTTTTAGTTCGAGGTAAAGCAAGTCGAGCTTTAAAATTTCATGCTACGACCATAAATTTTGATCTATTAATTTGGGACCTGGGAGATATCATTTATTAAAATATAGAGCTTTGTGTGTTAGCTTAAAATAGAAAGCAACAATAGTGATGATATGTGTATTAATACATGTCAAGTTTTATAACATTTCTTATGACCAATTAGAAAATATAAAATATTACTCCTCCGGATGAACGACTACGGTTGAACGGTTTAATATTCATTTTTTTAAATAGTTGATAATGATCCATTATTAATAAAAAATTATTGGAGCTGGATCAAAGAAAAGAGGAAATTTTTCGATATTTCGGTAACCTTTGTTACATCTTCAGAAAATTACTAACCTCTGAAGATGTTAACAGGGTTAGCGAAATATCAAAAAAATCATCTTTTTGATCCAGCTCTAATAATTCTTAATAATATTAATAATATTAAAATAATAAGTAAAACTACAACATCTAGCATTATGAAAATTATGACAACTTTATAATCATTTATTTAATTATACATTTTAATTATTATTTATTAATTACTTATTTTAATATTTAATAATTTACTAATCACAATCAATTGCTCAGAATCCTTAAATCTACTTGTAATAGATGAATATATATTTTACTCAGAACCTTCAGATATAGTTGCAATAAAAATGCATCAAATCTTTAAAACTATTAAAAAAATCTTGAAAAAGTATTTAGCTGATAAATTTTTTAATTCTACTTTAGAGGCAAACAAATTGGAAAATACAAACTGTTTTGTTGTTGGGAATAAAATAGCAATTTTGTTCTTTTATATATAATTATCTATAATAATATATTATCAAATATGTTAAAATATAAATTGATTGATTTTTATCATTACCTTAAAATTTTTAAGTATTTTTCAATGATACAATTATTGCTTATTAAAAAGTATCTAACTGTACATTAAAATTTTCAATGAAAAAAGATTAATCGTAAGTCAGTTATTTAATTGATACAACTTTGACTTAATTATTTCAAAATGTGATGTTATTAATTTCGTTAGCATTTTAATTCGAAATTCTTTAAATAATTAACAAATAATTTTATTATTTTACATCAAAATTTCATTTGCTTTATATTTTCTAAATCAAAAAATGTTTCATGGCAATTTTGTGAAGTCTACTAAAAATGTTATTTCGAAATATATTTATATTTTTTTAATAGTTTTGAAACAGTTAACTACTTGATTTGAATATGTAATAAAAATGCCTTAGTGCTTGAGTATTTTTACTTTGTGTAATTCAACTGCTATTGATTTGATGCTGTCTGATACATTATTGAAAAAAACACAGACGATGTGACATAATCAAATTAATGCAAATTTAAAATCAAGTCTGTTGTATAACAAGTAATACAATTTTCTTAGAGAAATAAGCATCGTAGTGCCAAGAAAAAAAAACATTATTTGTATAAAAAACATTATTTGTACTAATTTAGATTTTTAAAGAATTTTGTGCAAGTTTCAAAGTTCTTCCTTGAAATAATCAATACGAAATGCTGATTAACAATACAAGCAATTCAAATAAAGATGGTATTTTAAATGATTTTATTAATATCATTATAATTAATTGCGTTATGAATTAATGCTGAAATGATGTATCAGTGTTTATTAAAAATACAATAAAATATAATTTTGTAAATAAAATATAAATAAAAAATATATAAATAAATTTTTTAATTTAAAAATAACTTAAAAATATTTTATTAAATGTTTATATTGTATTTAGTTTCCTTAAAACAAATTTATTTTATAGAAATCAAGTGTATTGTATATATCTTAAATATTTGGCTTTAGTAATTAAATATAAGTAATCACGAAGATGATAACACTTTGCTCAACATGACTGTTCATAGTCGCACCAAAACATTCATGTTTTAAAACTTTCAACCATTATTGTTTGAAAACATAAAACCATTATTTGTTCAAAACATTTGTAATTATTTCTAAAATTTTATTTTTGAAATAATAAAATATTTGAGTTTGTATTGAGTGTTGCTGCTATTTTACGATAAATTCATTAGGTGCTAATTGATTTATCTAAAAAGGTTTTAGGCTTATGTAGCATTTTTGTGTAAATTTTGTCCATTAATATTTAACTACACGTCGCACGCTACAGATACGAATGCTGACTGCGAAAAATTATCTTGTTTATCGTGGTCTTAAAACCGTGTTGTTTAATGCTTTCATCTTAGGTCGGTATCGTTTAAAATTTATGGATGTGTTTAGCACGACTTATGGATGTATTAACACGATTCAAAGTCGGATGCTTAATGGGTATTTACCTTTATTACGGTTAATTTTATTAATTTATTACAGTTAAATTTTATTTTTATTTCGAACTGTAATAATCTCATAATAATTTAATTTTATGAGAATCATTTTATAAGAAATATAAACAAAATTCATCAAACTTGATTGAAAAATAGAAGAAAAATAATAATGTAGTATCAATAATACATACTGACAGAGGTTATATTACCGGGAAAACAAAGACCACATTTCAATAATAACTTATCTGTAAAACAAATCAGATCAGCTAACTGAGTCTATGTATTTTATACTATATAAATTAAAAATTAGGATAAATAATTGTATAAGATTTTATTATAAGATTTTTCAGGTTTCGGACACTATTACTCGACCTAACATAGCAGCAGGGCCAAATACATGCCAATAAAGTATTTCCTATGAAATATTTGATTATCTGATGTATCTTATTCAAATACAAACTATATTCTTTATTGCGCGTCCATAAAAGTTTCCCCTAAATAGATTAAAATAATTTTTAATAATATTTTGTTGATTTGTATATTGTAAATTTAATATTTTAATAATATTCTGTTAATGTATAATTCTACATTATAAGAAGTAAAAAATTCATCAAACTTGCTTGAAAATAAAAATTACCTGGAGCAATATCAATTTATATATAAAATAGTAGTGCGCGGATGTGCTGAGTAGACAACGGTCCAGGATTTCTTTCGAAATACATAATTTATACAAAATGGTGTTGCTTGTTAGACTGGACTTTGATTCACTACTTTCAGTCACCATGTCACTTCTAGACAGTCAATGGGTACCCGGCAACACTCATCAGTAAAATGAAGTACTTACTGGTCGTTTCGGTTGCCTGTGTGACATTGTGAATAAAGGCGCTTCAGACACGTTGCTTAATTGTCTGAGGCTTACGCTCTTTACCAGATAAAATTGCTGTGCGGAACATCCTTAAACACTAGGTAGAGGCTGTTGTTGAATTGTCGCTGCACTCGTTGGATTTTTAATGGATACAGCATGTCTTATAGCAGTGCACAGATGTGCTGAGTAGACAACGGTTCAGGATTTCTTACGAAATACGGCACTTATACGAAATTGTTTTGATTGGTAAACTGGATTTCGATTCACGACTTCCAGTCACCATGTCACTTCTATACGACCAATGAGTACCTGGCAACACTCAAAAGTAGAATGAAGTACCAACTGGTCGTTTCGGTTGACAGATCGAATTGCTGTTCGGACCAAATTTAAACACTATGCAGAGGTTGTTGCTGAATTGTCGCTGCACTCGTTGGATTTTTAATGGATACAGCATGTATTATAGTAGTGCACAGATGTGCTGAGTAGACAACAATTCAGGATTTCTTACGAAATACTGCATTAATACAAAATGGTGTTGCTTGTTAGACTGGACTTTGATTCACTACTTTCAGTCACCATGTCACTTCTAGACAGTCAATGAGTACCCGGCAACACTCATCAGTAGAATGAAGTACTCACTGGTCGTTTCGGTTGCCTGTGTGACATTGTGAATAAAGGCGTTTCCGACACTTTACTTAATTAACTGAGGCTTACGCTCTTTACCATATCGAATTGCTGTTCGGACCATATTTAAACACTATGCAGAGGTTGTTGCTGAATTGTCGCTGCACTCGTTGGATTTTTAATGGATACAGCATGTATTATAGTAGTGCACAGATGTGCTGAGTAGACAACAATTCAGGATTTCTTACGAAATACTGCATTAATACAAAATGGTGTTGCTTGTTAGACTGGACTTTGATTCACTACTTTCAGTCATGTCACTTCTAGACAGTCAATGCGTACCCGGAAGCACTCATCAGTAGAATGAAGTACTCACTGGTCGTTCCGGTTGCCTGTGTGACATTGTGAATAAAGGCGCTTCCGACACGTTGCTTAATTGTCTGAGGCTTACGCTCTTAACCAGATCGAATTGCTGTTCGGACCATCTTTAAACACTAGGCAGAGGTTGTTGCTGAATAGTCGCTGCACTCGTTGGATCCTTAATGGATACGGCAGGTATAATAGTAGTGCACAGATGTGCTCAGTAGACAACGGTTCAGGATTTCTTACGAAATACGGCACTTATACGAAATTGTTTTGATTGGTAAACTGAACTTCGATTCACGACTTCCAGTCACCATGTCACTTCTCTACGACCAATGAGTACCCGGCAACACTCAAAAGTAGAATGAAGTACTCACTGGTCGTTTCGGTTGCCTGTGTGACATTGTGAATAAAGGCGCTTCCGACACGTTTATTAATTGTCTGAGGCTTACGCTCTTTACCAGATAAAATTGCTGTGCGGAACTTCCTTAAACACTAGGCAGAGGTTGTTGTTGAATTGTCGCTGTACTTGTTGGATTTTTAATGGATACATCATGTCTTATAGTAGTGCACAGATGTGCTCAGTAGACAACGGTTCAGGATTTCTTACGAAATACTGCATTAATACAAAATGGTGTTGCTTGTTAGACTGGACTTTGATTCACTACTTTCAGTCATGTCACTTCTAGGAAGTCAATGCGTACCCGAAAACACTCATCAGTAGAATGAAGTACTCACTGGTCGTTCCGGTTGCCTGTGTGACATTGTGAATAAAGGCGCTTCCGACACGTTGCTTAATTGTCTGAGGCTTACGCTCTTAACCAGATCGAATTGCTGTTCGGACCATCTTTAAACACTAGGCAGAGGTTGTTGCTGAATAGTCGCTGCACTCGTTGGATCCTTAATGGATACGGCAGGTATAATAGTAGTGCACGGATGTGCTGAGTAGACAACTGTTAAGGATTTCTTTCGAAATACGGCATTTATACGAAATTGTTTTGGTTAGTAAACTGGACTTTGATTCACAAAAAGTCTGAATATTTTCATGTAATATAGAATATTATGTTGAATAATATTGTCTGAATATTTTCAGACAATATATGTTCTCTTTATATGAATTTCATCAATATTGGACTTTGACGATTTAAAAATTTAGACGATTAAATATTGAATTTTGAGGCAAAAAGTTGAAATTACCAAATATCGTTGGTTTATTCACGATAAACCAACGATTTAAATGAAAGCACCAATTTGAAGGAATATAATGGAGTATTTCTGACAGATGTTATATTACCGGGGAAACAAAGTCTAAATTAAAATTTAAAATAAAAATCAATTTTTATAAATTGACAAATAAATTACTTGATTAGTTTCGGTTTTGTGTAAACTAGACACATCGGGCTTCACAATGCAGATGTAACTAGTCAGTTTGAGCTACCATTTTTAAGGGAATCTGAAGACAAATATTTTATAAGGCGTGGTGGCATTGTAGAAAGTACTCGGCAACGAAATGTGGAATGATTGAACCAAAATTTGCATTAATTATTTCACGACACGACTTGTGATCGTGAATTAGTATACGATTCTGAACTTGCGCTTATTGTCAATTATGTCGACATCAAAAATTAAAGATTTTATTTTTATAAAGTGTAGCGATTGTGGTCACATTAATATTTGGAGATAAATCGAGAAAGTCTTGAGCATGGGAAAATCATATTGTTGTCATCTAAATTAAGACTGAGAATTTAAGGTATTTGCTATTCTAATCAGATAATTTCTATCCAATAAACGAACAAAAATTCATACTGCTAATTCTCAATAAGACCAATGTTACAGCAAAAATATATAATATGATGTATTAGATTACTGTACTATATTATAATATAATATAGTAATATAATATATTTATTAATTAAAAAATATAATATTTAAATATATTACTGTAATTTATTGTATTACTAGTGTAAATATTTTTTAGCAGAAATTATATATTTATATATTATAGCAGAGATTACTATACTATATTATAGTAAAATGTGAATACTTTAAAATGTGAATTTTCAGGTCATAAAAATGATGAAACTGACGAGAGATCAAATAATGAACGTTGTCGACTACTCGACTATAATGGACATACTTTGTATGCTTCTGACATCAAAAATAAATCTACATGTGCTGATATTCTTCGAGCATTAAATCCGATTCAAAGTCGCGCTTTATGTATATACGAAAATTGGAAGGGCATAGAGAGACCGCTGGATTCAAGGTCGATTTTGTTAGATGTGTATAACGCTTGGAATAGCGATGATCGGTCTATGCTTACATTCAGAGTCGGGTTAAAACCCGTATCAATAAGTTCTAAGCATCGTCACAAGCGCTCAAGAGGTAAATCGAATTGGTCGCCGTTGCAACTAATCGATAACGATTCCAAGAAATGTTGTAGTTTTGATCCATATAAAAATGCACAGCATTCGAAATTTAAAGACTATACGAGAAAAGATAAAGGTATAAACAGCAGGAACGAACTGAAAAAGCAGGGTAAAAACATGAGGAAAGTTGCTGCCAAGGTCAAGTGTGCGAAACATTTGCATGATATTGTCGGTACATTTCTAGATTCCAACAGATTAATCGATAAGCAAACACACAGTATTAACGACTTAAATAGACAGTTGTCTGATTTGCTACTTGAATTTAATCAGCTCTTATCAAAGAATGAGAATGGCAAAACTGTTCAAAGTATGAAAGACGAGGAACTAACTGATGATACAGGATTCAGTGGAAGCTCAATACTTTCGTTCGATGATAGTTCACTAAAATCATTCACGAAGAAAAAGAGTCATGCAGGTAGAAATAAATCAAGAAATGAAGTGACTTTAGTATAGATTGATAACTTAAAACAGTTTGAACTCTAAACAGTTAAATTATTTTATTTTAAGTTTAGATTTCTGCTTTCGTTTTATTTTTCTTCGGAAAAAAGTAGTTTAATTTTTGTATTAAAAAAAGTTTTAATATTAAAAAATATATTAAATATTATTTTTTTAATAAAACCTTTTGAATATTTTATTTTAAAAAAGTTATTCTTTTTTGTATTTTATTCAATTCAGTATTTCAAACATTTTCCATTTAACATTTTGAATTTTTTTTGTAATATATATTTAAGTTAAGACATTTTGAAATAGAATGAATAATTGCATGCACGAGCGAGTATCATCATTTGGTCGGCTTCATAAATTATCCTCGTGTGAAGTCTTTAATCCTAGATGCAGCACTGTACACATTTTGAAATATTCAACTAAATTAAAAAAAGTTTTAATATTAAAAAAATATATTAAATATTATTTTTTTAATAAAAGCTTTTGAATATTTTATTTTAAACATTTTCTATTTAACAGTTTGAATTTTTCTTTATAATATCTATTTGAAATATGTCTTAAGTTAAGACATTTTGAAATATTCAAATAAATTAATAATCAATTTAATCTACAAATCTAATACAATAAGCGTGTGTAGCACATGCTTATAATCTCAATTTACTTTTAATGTAGATATGACGTAATTTATTATTAACAAATAAGAATTAATCAAATTATTTAAATATTATTATATGTTATACAATTACCTTACCATTTAAAAATAATTTTAATTATACAATTAATGACGTAATTTCTTTGATAAAATTTTATTATCTAATAAATCTTATTCTAGTACAAAGCAAAGTGTTTATTATTTCATGATAAAACTATTATTAAAATCAAGACAGAGCCTCATTACCCGCTGAGCATAATTGTTAAGATTTAAATTTTGCTTTTTTGCAATTTTTTTAAATGGTCCATTTGCTGTAACCGTTTTTCACGTACAAAGCTTGAAATAAATATATTATCATTAAAAAATTTAGACAGAGCCTCACAACCTACGCCGACATAATATCATACCTCAAAAGCAGGTTGTCGTTTGAAGTGGCCCGTGTTTCATCCGCGTGCCTCCGAACCCCGAGAAGTTCGAGAGGGAACGCGCAGACTAACATCTAATAAGCTTAATTTTCTTTGACATTCAAAGATTTTCAAAATTGATTGTTTTTCGAAAAAAATATTATCTTTATTATAGTGTTTATTATTTTTTATCATAAATTATTTCGCTTTATTGTGTAAATCTATACTAAATTATAATATAATATAGTAATGTAATATATTTATTATTTTTTTATATTATATATTACATTAACGTAGGTTTCCGCAAATGGGCCTTAATTAGAACTTTAAATGATCTTTAATTAAATTCATTACTTTTTTAATATTCTGATTGTTTGTTTGATTTCAGTTGGTGTTACTAATTGCATTTTTCGTTACTAAAACGCTTCCATAATAGAAAAATGTAAATTCAAAAATCACCTTATCTATCGGCTCTTGGTTTTTATATCATATAAAAGCATAGAATTTGTTGGTATTTGAAACATACTTTATTAGTTAGTTGCAATGTTATTTAGATGCCTGGAGTCCAAAAACCGAATAGTGTCCTGTGTTGTTAGGAAAAAGACTCGACTCAGCCAATATATGTGAAGTGGAACACGTTTTTATTTGAACAAATATTTCGTTCACTCTTTTGCTAGTATCTTCAGCGTACCTCACAATCAGCGAGCGAACTATAAAAAACTTTGTTTGATTTATATAATAAATATAATTCTAATATATAATTCGTCTATATATTTTTGATAAAAATATTTATTTATGGGCCAAAAATATTTCGCTATTGCATTTATTTAGAACAATTATAATAAATATATTATATACAGATAATCAATATTTATATTTAAATATAAATAATTGAATATAAGTATTATGTTTATGATTAAATACTTGGATTTATTATTTAAATTCAAGTAGATAAAGCATGAACAATTATTACAGATAATCTTATAACATTATAATATACTATTGTTAATATATTATAGCATATTAGTACAATAATATGTTTCTGAATTAAAGACATTTGTATTAATGTTTCTGAATTAGTTTTTAACTTGAATGGTTAAAATTGCAATTCTGATTTTGGAGCTTAATCAATAATATACTAAATAAATTAATTTTTATATTTCACTTTACTATTTTGAATATGTATACACAGTATATATTCACACGGAGTGAAATGTTATGTATTTGAACAGGATATATTTCAAAGCTGTTAGTAAAAATACAGCGAAAGATTTCAATGTCCCTGTTCAAATGGATACATTGCCTCTATCGCAATGATCTGGTTCATTCTGGATATATTGCTGTCGAGATTTTACTAAATATAATATGTCTTTAACACCTTTTATTGCATCAGAATGTCGTCAACATCTCTGATTTAAAAAAGTAATATAATACACTCATGAAAAGACGCATCAGCATTTGCTGATTGAAGACAGAGAAAGCACGGAGCAATAATACCTTCTATAAACATGCACAAACGGAAACCATCATAGCAATAACATAATTTTAAATCGAAGAATATATAATTAATTCTTTGAATTATTATTTTTTTAATTATTAATTAATTATTTTTTATAAGAATATTAATCGAATTTCAATTTTAGATAAATTAATATGACACGAATTACAACATTTATGCACATTAGAATTACAATTATAAATTTATCTGAAGGAATATTACAAATTACTATATTACAATATTACCAAAAAATGGTTTTAGCAAGTTTAAAACTTGTTAAAAACACAACGTATGTGAAAGAAACACCCATAAGAATCGAAATAATTACTAAATAATATACAAAAGCCGAAGCTTCAAACAATTTACCGGAAAGTAAAGCTACAAGTCTAGCAAAAGAAGTCACGAGTTTTAAAAATAATAGTAATTTTCGTTTCTTTTTTCAGTGTAACAAGGCATTAAGTAACCACTCAGGTAAGTGCATTGTCTTTCACCTAATTTCTTTTAGTCGTTACTGAATTTATGAGTCAAAAATGTCTGAGTAACCTTAAAAGACTAAAGTTCTTAAAAAATAATATATTTAACTTCCCTTAACTATCGAAGTGTTCATGTCTATAAGTTTATTGGGTACAGATATAATTATCGTATCACTATTATTATTGCTATTTGTAGCCATTTTTTGTGCTTCAGTCGCATCTAACTTCTATATGGAGTCATATAAAACATTCGATTTAATGCCGGACACTGAAACTCCTCATTTACATAGTAATCGTACAATAGATCTAGAAAATCAATCAAGGAGTAAAAAAATCGCTCGCAAACAAAATAATAGTAAAGGTTTCGAGAACTATGAATTATTTTAATGTGATGCGTGTTTGTGCTGTTATATTTTGTTAGCAAATAAAATTACTTTGTAATCATTTCGCGATCGAACATGTTTGAATATGTTGAAATATTTAATTTCTATTTATACATGGAATATTTAATTAATTATATATTTATATAATTATATAAATTATGTAAATTTATATAATTTATATATTTATTTAGATGCATTTAAAATAAATAAATATTTATTTTTTTATATATTTATATATTCAATGCAATTACGGGTTCCGCTTCAAACTTTAAGTATAGAGTTCTGGTTATCTTAACAAACTATTGTTCTGATAAGTTTATAGTGAATTCTAATAAAATCAAAGGTGAAATTACACTAAGGTAGAGTTCTTTAAAAGTGTGATATATCTTATATTTCGCACAAAACGTAAGAATTTTGCAGTAGTTATGAGTATTCTGGAATCATATTTACCGATCGTTGGTTATACATCTCGAAAGAAAATGTGCAATAGTTGTATTAGACCCATCATGTGTGACTGATCTTGGATCGCTTTTATGGATGATGGTGAAATTTTAAGATTATGTTACTGCCCATAATTTAGTATAAATGGATTACTAGCTTATAAACTAAACGACCATCAATAGACTTTATAAAACTCGGTACGTGTCAGTGAAGATTTATCTAACAATTAAAGATGTCTCGCCTAAATATTCAGATGTAGTTGCAGCGTTAAGATATCTTCATACTTGCTCTTTGTTATTAAATAATCTATTTTGTTATCCATATAATTCAACACTAAATCCAATTTTTTACAGTTTTAATGTAAAGTTAAATACTGCGGACAAAGAGTATTTTGAGTCACATGTATTTAGGCAGAATGGCAAAATCACTAATCTATCAAACATCTTTTTGCATAGAGAGTTTATATCTGTGAATATTTTAAAATGTTATAACTTTCGTATCAACATGTACAAACGTTCTGGAAACTGAATTTGTAAATACTGAGGGCAACAGCACTTTTCGTTGCTTTACGTCTTCAATTGCTTCCATCTATGCTTCTAGAGTTTGAAGGATATTAATCAACTTTCGAGGAATTGAACACTTTATCATATAATGTAACTTTCAATATCGACTAACATACTTTTATGATGTTTTGAAATTCATATTTTCTTGTTAGCCTGTAAATTTATTTTATTTGCCTATAGTTTAATAAAATATCAAACCATTCCCTATAGTAGTTTAATGATATAATAAATATTTTCTTGGATGCAAACAACAATTATTTTTCTTATATGATTTGACATTAAATACGGAACCCAAAATATAATAGTCCAAATTTCGAAAGTTGCTGTTTTTACCTTAAAATGAATATTCATGTATAAATCACTAAAAATGATGATAGCGATTGAATTCACATCAAACTGCGATTAACTTAATTCTGAAACATGTGAGCAGTTTTAGAGTTTAAAAATATAATAAATTAATTATTATTAATTAATTAGTACAAATTAATTATTATCTAATTTGCATTTACATAATAATTTACTCTCACGAAAAAGTTTAAATAGCGTAATATTAGCTTTAACATTAAGAAAAATCTAATCTAGTTTACTATATTCTATTCAGAAAATAAAAATATTCATCTATTTTACAAAAAATATTTTGTAGAATAATTTCAATCTGCCAATTTAAATTATTTTACAACAGTAAAACAATTAGATCTAGCTCATATTAATAAAGCTTTAAAAAATAAAATATGAATATATTAATATTCATAAGTATGTAATAATAACTATGTCGAAGAGGTCATAGGTGAGAGCCCTGTTATATGTTTAATAAACCTCCATTGAAGCGAATCGAATTTGCGGAAATTAGCAGTAGTAAGATCAAGCTAGATCGCCTGTATACTACATGTCAATATAGGAACAATCATCACCTTAAAGAATCTTAGAGCACCGTCGAAGGACAAATTACCTGTTTCTGAAGGAAGACATTCTTTCAGTTGCCTTGACACACTTGTTAGAAATATGTTTCGAGAATGTCCATTATTTCCGAATAATTATTATTTTTTAAAATAGATATACATATATATGTTATTATTTTTTATGTTATTATGAATTTTTAGAACAGACAAAAGGAATAAATTTTCAAAATATAAATACATACGATTTTAGTACGCTTTATACAAATCTAGATTTAGTAGATATCAAAGAAGCGTTAGAAAAATTAATTAATTTTATATTCGAAAAAAGATATACATATATATGTTATAATAACTATAACGCCTATCTAACAAAAATTAAACCATCAAGTAAATATAAATATATGGATAAAATTGAATTGATAGAAGCCTTAAATATTTTGATAAATCAAAATTATTTAAAAGTAGGGACATCAATTAGTGAACAATTTCATCGAGAAAGCCTTATTCTTAACAAAACCAATATAAAATATTTATATAAACCAATTTAAACCTCTTAATTATAATCTACATTAACGATATATAGAGAAATATAAAATCTCATTTTAGCAATCTAAATCGCTCATTTTGCATTAGTAAAGTGATCTAATTATTTCATTAATTATTAATTCACAAATAATTAACAAAGAAATTTATGTGCATTATTATGTTTTATAACTTATAAAAATAACTTTAAAATTAAGAGCAAATAAATAAAATTTAGAAAATTTTGATCAAAACTATAATGTGAACTAAAATTTTATTCAAGTTCTTTTTTATTTATTTTAAACAAATAAAAATAATTGGTTTAAGATACTCTAAAGGTTGAAATAAAATACAAAATCTACTTAAAATTCTATCCTAAAATACTGAACAGGTTGTCTTCAATAATTTCGATTTAAAAATCAACTAAAATTAGACTTTTAATTTAAGTTTTAAGAAGACTAACAAAATAATCTCACATTTTCCTCTTTAAATAAATAAATGTATAATACGTTAACTGTTTATCACAATTAATACCTCGATATTTTTAGAGTAGGCTGTGAAGTTAGCTACATTTGTCTCAGAAGATGACTCAAGTACTACCTTCGTTTTATATATCACGCTTAAAAGCCTTTGTCCGGTCTCTTTAGTCAACAAAGAAGAGTATTTTGAACTCCTTAAAATACAACGCCGCTTACATAATTAATTACAATAAAACAACCTTTCTTTAAAAATGATAACGTGACAAAATCTACAAACTTACTTAAGTAACATTATATTCATTCTTATAATATTTAAAACATTTAAAAATTATTTTAAGAATCAAATCATTTCAAAAATGATTTGATAATTAAATAACACTGAAATCTTGTGTTGTACATGATCGTCTATAATATTGATAATGATTAAGTGCCGGTAAACGATTTTTTTATTTAAATACTAACTTAATAAGCCGAATATATTTGATACAAAATCGAATATACATATCAAATTGATAACTACTAATAAAGTAGTAGATATTAAAACTAATAGTAGATATTGAAGAAGCGTTAGTAAAATTAATTAAACTTATATTCTGGAAAAGATATACATATATATGTTATAATAATTATAACGCCTATCTAACTAAAATTAAACCATCAAGTAAATATAATATATGGATAAAATTGAATTGATAGAATCCTTAAATATTTTGATAAATCAAAATTATTTAAAAGTAGGGACATCTATATTTAGACAAGTAAAAGGTGTTCCAATGGGTGGTAATAGTAGCCCAATTATAGCTGACTTGTTTTTAAGCTTTATAGAATATGAATTTGTTCATAACTGTGTAAAAACTAAATCTAAACAATATAAATATATGAAATATATGTTTCGATACATTGATAATATATGTGTATTTAATTCTAATAATTTTTATTCAATTAGTGAGCACATTTATCCAGAAAGCCTTATTCTTAACAAAACCAATATTAATGATAAAGAAGGTGTATATCTAGATATGAACATTAAATTAATATTAAGTAAAACTACTGTTAATTTAATTAATTAAATTTTACAGAAAAATTAATTAATGTTCATAAATTAATTAAATTAATAAATTATTAATTTAATAATTATTAATTTCATAAATTATTTTAAATTAATTAAAGAAAAATTAATTAATCTTATATTCAGAAAAACATATACATATATATGTTATAATAATTATAACGCCTATCTAACTAAAATTAAACCATCAAATAAATATAAATATATGGATAAAATTGAATTAATAGAATCCTTAAATATTTTGATAAATCAAAATTATTTAAAAGTAGAGACATCTATATTTAGACAAGTAAAAGGTGTTCCAATGGGTGGTAATAGTAGACCAATAATATATGATTTATTTTAATATTATATTATATGAATTTGTCCTGGCTTGTGAAAAATAAACCAAAACATATAAAGATATGAAATATATGTTTCGGTATATTAAAATCTTATAAATTTTATTTAATAAGTTAACAAATTTATCCAGGTAGCCTTATTCTTAATAAAATCAACATTGACGATATAGAAGGTATTTGTAAAATAGAGGGATATTTTTATTTTCTGAATATAATATAATAAATTAGATTAGATTCTCAATGTTAAAGATAATATTAACTATTTTAATACATATGTTAACTATAATAATAACTGTTATAATGTTATTATTATAATGTTATTGATATTATTATAATGTTATAATAATTATAACGCCTATCTAACTAAAATTAAACCATCAAATAAATATAAATATATGGATAAAATTGAATTAATAGCACACTTAAATATTTTGATAAATCAAAATTATTTAAAAGTAGAGACATCTATATTTAGACAAGTAAAAGGTGTTTCAATTGAAGGTAATAGTAGCCCAATTATAGCTGACTTGTTTTTAAGCTTTATAGAATATGAATTTGTTCATAACTGTGTAAAAACTAAATCTAAATTATATAAATATATGAAATATATGTTTCGATACATTGATGATATATGTGTATTTAATTCTAATAATTTTTATTCAATTAGTGAACAAATTTATCCAGAAATCCTTATTCTTAACAAAACCAATATTAATGATATAGGGGTATATCTAGATATTAACATTAAATTAACATTAACTAAAACTGCTATTAATTTATATCATAAATATGACATATTTAAATTTATAGGAAACATATTTTTGCATGAGCATTCATGCATACCATATAATATAAAATATAATACATTAAATAATGAAATTTTAAGAATTGCAACAATATGTAATGATATTGGCTTTCTTAAAATCATTTAAATAATTTAATAGATACATATTTTAAACTAGGCTTACTATAAAAATAACATCAAGCAGAAAATAGTAAAATATATAAATCAACACAATAATATAAAGAATAAATTTAAACTCTTAAGTGACAAATTTTTATGGATGGATAATAAATAATATACTTTGTATTAGAATAAGATACTAGATAGTTATTTCAGAGGAAATACATCATTAGCATGTATTTGGCCCCGCTGCTATGTTGGGTAGAGGAGTTAGGGGCCGAAACCTGATAGCATAGCAGTTCCTCCTGATGACCTCTAATTCTTATTCTGATATAACGTCTGTTATTTATTAATCAATTCATAAAAATGACGTTTATTTTAAATTTCAATTTTTTCTTATTTTAACTTGATTTATATTATAGAAAATCTTAAAACAATTATTAATTTTAGTATTTAATTATTAAATTTTAATTTAGCATTATTATGTTTTGTTTATTTTATAATTATATTAAATACGTAGACTCAGTTAGCTGATTTGATTTGTTCTACTGACATGTTATTCTGGACCTGTGGACTTTGTTTTCCGGGTAATATGACCTATGTCAGAAATACTGAACCTATGTATTATTGGTTACGACATTACTATTATTTTTTCTTATTTTCAAACAAGTTTGATGAATTATTAATTCTTAAAAAAGGAAGAAGTTTGCATCCCAAGGTGTTTACACTTTAAAATGTAAACTGCTTCACGTGATCACGTTTAAGAGACCAGGTAATGACCAATAGCCAATATGTAGATATTAGCTATACTGATACGTTTCCCGTTCTAAAAAAGTGATATAGCTAAACAAGACAGGGCTGGAGAAGAGTAGTTGAGCAGGAGAGAGGATCTTAGGGAGCATTTAACTAGTGTTAGAAGAATTTGAGACGACAAAGAGTGAGGCGGGGTTATGTACGGAGTATAGTGGGAATAAATGTGCTTAGGGATGAATCGAGTAATATCCTGGGGGAGACGGATAGACCGCGTCTCCTGAAGGACTATGACATCTGCATATCTACTGGATAGAAGTCTAAGGGCAGAAGCACCTACCGAATTCCACTAAAGGATATTCAGTGAAAAAGGCTAACGAGCACTCTGCATTGCATTCGATAAGCTGGGTGGGATTGCCTTGACCTAGACGGAGCTCGGGGGCGGAAAGTCGCCTTTTCCACTACAATCCTCTACCAGGGAAGATACTTTCCCAAGGGCATTATCTTCATTTCCCATAAGTGCAACGGCAGCATCTTCGGCCTTAGATTTTAACATTTTCCCGATCTTCACAGGAGGAACTCTGTGTGATGATGCTCCTCTTTTCTGTGATTGCTTCATGACCGGGGGTCGGCGATTACTGGAGCGGTAAAAAAAGGGCAAGCTGTTTCTGGATCAAGTTCTCCTATTACTTAAAGATTGCTTGTCTTGTGGAGTCGACTAACCTGATGATGTCGTTGTCAGTCATTCTACCCGCAACTGCACCGAAAGTCACGGATATCTTTTTATTGAGGTAAGAGGAGCAGTGGTGGGAACAATACAGTTTGAAGTTCGCACACTTCATGGACCACGCCGGGTATGCTCCTACACAATTTGAACAATTGGGCTGGGAAAAGCACTTCCCGCCAACTTGCGGGCAATTCGTTAGGCCGCACAACCCACAAGACTTCTCCTTAACACATCAGAAGCCCCAGTGCCCCCGTTCGTGTCAAGCATTGCAGTGCGGGTAAGTTAGCTCGTCGGTGCTTATGAGTTTAAACATTAGGTTATGTCCCAAAAAGGGGTTACATGCGGCTTTTGTTAGGATCTCAGCATTGCCAATGGAAGATGACGCAAAAGCTATTGGGAGAGGAAATCCGTTCTTCCCAGTCACGTACCGGAAGTTTATTAATCTAAATAGTTTCTTTAAAGACTCAATATCATTCTCATCCAGGTGGGGAGGAAGATTCGAAATTTTGATGGACGCTTAGATAGGTTTGAAGTGTACTGTACAAATATCCATTAATTCTTCGTGGAAAAAGGTTTCATACTCCTTCGCAAGGTCTCAAGAAACGAAAGAGATCTTGATTTCGGCTTCAAAGTAGCGTACTGAGTGGGATAAGACTCTATTATTATATTTTTTAGTATACTTCCGCAAGAAAATGTTAAATAGCTTATGGCGCTCTATTGGCGCTAACAGCTTAATAAACGCCAAATTTTTTAATTTGGGTATTGGAGGAAGTTTCCCAATTACCTCTTTTACAGTAGATGGTAACAAACCACTTACCTCGTTTGATATTGTAGATGAAGTTACCTGCATTTTCATTGAGTTTACATGATATTCTCCGATTTCTGCTGCGAAAAAATTAAAATATGAATATATCAATATATTAATATATAAAATATATATTAATATATTATTAATATATTAATATATAAAATATATATTAATATATTATTAATATATTGATACTAAAACGTTTATCACACACATTCAACAATAAAGTAAATACAAATATATGGATAAAATTGAATAGATAGAAGCCTTAAATATTTTGATAAATCAAAATTATCTAAATGTAGGGACATCTATATTTAAACAAATAAAAGGTGTTCCAATGGGATACTATAATAGCCCAATAATAGCTGACATATTTTAAGATTATATTATATAAATTTGTCCTGGCTTGTGAAAAAAAACATATAAAGATATGAAATATATGTTTCGGTATATTGCTGATAAATATAACTCTAATAAATTTTACTTAATAAGTTAACAAATTTATCCAGGTAGCCTTATTCTTAATAAAATCAACATTGACGATAAATAAGGTATATATAACACTCAATATTCAAAGCAATATCTCTGATGATTCAGATTAAGGGTAGTTCTACTTTTCGAGCTTTAAACACTGTTTAACGTGCTTCAAGGTAAGGTTCCTATGGATGATTATTGAAGTCACGGTACTGATGAGCTCCGTTAGAGTGAAATGTGTCTACCGTTGTTAAAGTTTGTCGTCACACATAGGATGACTGGGCATACGTAGCGACTTGGAATATTGCGAGAATAATTCGGTTCTATTTCTTTGTATAATTATATAGAATGCTGCCTGGTGTTTATGCCTCCTCATGAGGAAAAATAGTGATTTATTTATGAGTACACCATTGAATGTCCTAGGGCATGTGTAACAACAAATTATTCAACCTGCTCGTAAATCATGTATTATCTGATGTTTTCGATCTATTTCGTGAAAATAATACCTACGAAGATTCAATCAAGATTTTATTTACAACATTTACGAAGCAAGATACAGATATATTTATGCGTCATCAATTAAGCAACATGCGACAAACTTCTGGTCAAACCTTCGATCAATTTATTCGCAAACTTAAATCGAAGGGTCGCAAATGTCCCTTTGATGCTGTATCAGCCGAACTTCACATATATCTATTTCTGCGTGATACCTTCACAGCTGGATTTTCGAACCAAGCAATCCATCAACGCATTCTCGAAAATGCTATCAGTGAGAAGGGTCAAGCGTATGAACTCGTTCGACTTCTAGAGAGCGCTCAAGCCGAGGCGAACTCATTCACTTTAAGCACAGACAAATCTGACCAACATACAATCAACGAACTATCTTCGACTAATGGCGACTACTTTGATTCAACACATTACAAGATAATACGGATCCCTTGATTTTTAATGCTTTACGTCACCAAATATGCTATTTTTGTGGGAATCAAAAGCATTTAAGATCACGATACCCTGCTAGAAATACCGTTTGCCATTCTTGTGGTGAGCTAGGTCATTATGCCAAAATTTGTAGATCAAAAAGTAAAGAATCGAGCAATCTATGTGCTGTGATCGGCGGCACAGGTAAAAATGATCAGCCTTTCACGAATACTTTGAACATAGCCTTTGATTCAAGCGGTCATAAATGGTTACACTGTTTTGGCCTGCATCAACACCGGAAGTGCACTTAACTTAATCCGTAATGATATCCTTAGTCGATGTGGTTTAAAGCCCTTACCAACAAATATACGGGTGTCAATGGCGAATTATACCAATGGCACCATTCAACATCGCGCCTCGAAGAAGAAATCCTAAAGACGAAGGATTTATAAGGGATCAAATACAACACTTCTTATGTATGATATTATTCAGCCTAGTACATCACCCTGGCATACTCAGGTTCTTATTGTGCGAAGTCCGATTAAGCAGAGAACGGTAGTAGACTATTCTGCGACTATCAACAAATTCACTCAATTAGACGCCTTCCCTTTGCCACGGATAAATGATTTCATTGACAAACTATCACCATTTAAAATGTTCAGCACTATCAACTTGAAGACCAAATGAGAAGGCAGCCATTGCAAAAGGATCTTTTAGCGGTTGTAATTGCTCTTCACTACAACTGGTCGTTCTGAGCAGTTGTGACCATTTCCACTGCATGGATTGCGTGAGACCAACGTAAGCACAGTGTGGGTCAATATTCCCGACTTCGCAGATGCGTCTGACCAAGTTCGTATTACACGCGACGTGACTCGAAACAGTTCTAGCCATAAAATCGTCAATGCCAATCGCTGACCCAGGAATGTTTATACCGTCATATTTGATTTGCACATCAGGTAAGCAAACATTCAGTTCATTTACAGAGTTATGTAATAGCAATGAGGTTTTTGTAGGATTCTACCATTCCGCTACGTCGGCGATTCCGATAGGGCGTATTCCACCACTTTTTTTTGGTAAAGCTACTAATCGGCTGGCAACAAATGCTTCAAGAGTTTCAAGTGGAATTTTGACAGAAGCTATGCGGACCGCTAGTGATGCTAATGCCTCGGCCAATCCGTTGGAATGTTTGCCAAATGCAGTTAACATTCGTCGCCATTGTTGTGCGTCGAGCCCCGAGGGACCAGCTGAACCTGTGATTGTACGAGCTGAGCGAACAATAGCTGCACTGTCAATCGCAAGGAAAGTCGCCGGATGATGCGGAATAGCCTCTGGCATTGGAAACTTGATAAGTGCTTCAGGATTTGCAGCTCAGGATGTAACCTTTCCAGGTGTTCTTTTACGGACATGTCTCCAATTATCACATCTGGACGCAGTGTGCCATCGTTATCTTGACCTGCAAGAATACTTGTGGCAGCCGTTAGTTTGCACTTTCGCAACAGAGTTCAATATTGTTTAATCCAATCGGAGTTAGTGTATTTACGTTTTTTTAATTTTTGTCTTAACTGTAATGTACACGCCTCCTCTGGTAATAAGACCACTTATTACCAAATTTCATTGCGCGTTGATGAGAGACATTTCACATCCTTCGAAGCTGACGTTAAGCTATACGAATTCAAACGTATTCTCTTTGGCCTCACCAATTCGGTTGTCGCATTTCAACAAATAATTACTGATGTAATCCTTTCGGAAAAATCAACAGATACATATTTTATACATATGCATATATTGCAGGACGCACCGCCCATGAACATCAACGAAATCTGGACAAATTTTTAGACACAACAAAAAAGTACAATATTAAGTAGAATGAAAGTAAATGTTGTTTTCGATCTGCTCGCATAAGCATCTTGAGTTATAAAATTTTCGATGGTTGTATTCGTCCCGACCCTGCAAGAGCTGCGTCAATCAGATCATTAACGTTTTTGAATGATTACGCGGCTCTTAAGCAAGTTGTAGGAATGTTTGCGTATTACTGCACTTGAATTCACAATTTTTCTCAGTTGATACTACCTTTGATATCCGCGTGTTTTCCTTCTGGTGAACAGGCTGTGAATGCCTTAGAAAAATAAAACATCTAATATCAAAAGCCAATTTATCATGCTTAGATTTCTTAATTTTAATAAGAAAATTATTCAGCCCATTCGAATGATTACATTCTACACTTCATTTATTTTTTAATATTAATAGTTAACAGACTGAACAGCCATTTGCGGCTTTGTCTTGTACTCAATAATAATTATACATCGACGATGATCTAACAAAACTGATATGGCAAAAGCTACTCCCAACTTTTCGCATATGTTTGCTATCAATTTCAAAGCAAATGATTTATGAATTAAAAAACTAACGCTTTTCACCATGCAAATTGTTGTACACTGTCGACTGTCTACGAAAGGATACATATCTATGATTTTTCCGATATTACCCCTGGCTTTCTGTAAAATTATGATTCGATTTCAGCACTGAAAATTTAATGTCTGGAAATTAGAAATTGAAACTTAATTGATTACAACCTAAAACTGATATATCTTCGCTATTCATCATAATATTGTTTTTATTCAAGGTGAGCCTGTTATTTCTTTATTTTATTTTTAATTTCTAAACTTGATTCATTCTTATTCTTTTTATTCTCTTGATCATGACTCAATGTATCATTAAATCAACCTTTATTTTTTGAATCGTTACTTCTTTCTGTTCATAATAATTATTATTAAATACAAGGTATTAGCTGATAAGCTGTTTTGCCTGATCAAAAAAATTACAAGTTAACTCAGTAAATTGTCAGCATCAAAATCAGCAGGATTCAAAATATTCGTTGAAGTGCGAGTGTCGATTCATGCTCTATCCATGCTAGTCACAGTCGCTTGAAGTGCTTCATCGAAGAAGCAGCGACGACTTCCTCAGGCAACACATTCCACAAGTTGAGCGCGCGATGTGACAGTCGAAAGTTGGCAGGCAATTGAGAATGATGCCTCTTATACAGCGATTTCGAGTGACCGCGTAATGTCCTACTTCTCAATCCAAGGATATTAGCGGGGAACCCATCAAGTTTGTTTACAATCGTCCAAAGGCAGGACAAGTCTAGTAAGACAAATCTGTCACGAATCAAACTTATCCCTAGCGCACGCTACCGCATGCGGTACGATGTTCCAGCCCTAAAGCATATCCTTGAACCTATCTTCAGTACCGACTCATAGTCGAACAATTCTCGCTTAGTGGTAGGAAAAGATGCAGGGATGCAGTACTCCAGATGAGGGCGGACTAGTGAAGACAACAAGATACCAAGCATTGGAGGTGACAGTCTGAGAAATGTATTTTTGATGTAGTACAATGCCCTAGTTGCTTTTATCCTTACGTGCTCACTATTCAATCGTGTCTTAATAGAGCGATGAATTATTACACCTAAGTCTTTATGGTGTTCAACTTCATTTAATAACGCATAACCAATACTATACTGGAACGACGAAGTAGTCTTACCCATTCTCATCAAAATACATTTAGCAATGTTTAATATGAGTCCATTGGCTTCACACCATTCAGTAAGGCAGTCCAGGTCGTCCTGAAGTGAATGATTGTATTTTTTAAATTTTAGCCTGTTACAAAGATTCCGAGAAGCAGTGTACTCAATACAAATAGACGAATCTGTTCTAGACCTATGCCATAATGTATTTAGAATTTTCAAGGCTGAACGGACCTGATAGTCCAACCAAAGAGAGCGCGATATACCTGATTTAGGGCACTTCAATGGAGCGAAACCGTCGGACGTACGCAATAAGCGGGCCGACAAGTGTTCATAATTTTCTGGAACAGAAAAAATATACGTGTTGATTTCGGTAGAAAATGCTATTTGAAGCATTTGAATGCTATTTGAAGCATTTTTTAGTTGACATTAAATGCTTAATGTCAACTTTAGCCAAATTTATTTTAATGATCTGAGTGAAATGAGAAGGCAGATCGTCGTGGCAAGGTACATACCATGACAGTAAACAGTGATCACTGTTGCCTACTGGTAGATGATAGCAGATGTTGGAAATATCACCAATAACTTTTGTAAAAGCTAAGTTAAGAATAGACTGGGATACGATGTACGTAGGATAACAAACATGTTGGACCAACATCAAGTCGAAGAGAAGGAAACTACCGAGTTCCTTTTCAAGTCGAAGGCATGCCAGCAAACTCTGACCTTCCCAATTAATGTTGGGAAGTTAAAGTCATTGACCAGTAAAAATCGAGTAGAGGAGCATAGACGACATAGATATGGCCTCAGTAAGTTCAAATCCAAGAAGGCTGAAGTGAAACGATACAATATACAGACATAAATTTTGACCCTACCTCAAACAATGCAGAACGAAAGTCCTTCAAATGAAGAGTTAATGGAATCCGAAAAAGTATGTCAGATACACCTATGCTACAGTAAATGTACGCGTATACACCACCTCCTCATCTACCAGATTGACGATCCGAACGTAGCAAATAGTAGTTGGGAATTTGAACAATGTCGTCGGATATATTGGGATGCAACCATGATTCACAAATGCAGAAGACACTATACTCATTTTTTAAGACAACATATTTTAGCTCAGTATATTGCGCCAAAAGACTGCGGACATTTGAGTAACCAAAATGTATGTTGCATAGGAAATGATCATAGGAAATCTTAGAGATAGAATGAATATTACTTAAGTTAGCAAGATCACCTGAGCGAAACCCATCTGGGCAACAATCTATGTCCGTAGCAAAGGTTGCCACCGTACTGTCGGTCGCCACCGTACAACTCAAAAATTTCTTACACAGAGATTAGATTCGCCATTGTTCAGTCTTTTATGCAATTCTATAAAGGCATCCTTTCTCCTTACCCGATCCTTAGTGGATAAATCTTGGAATATATGGAATGAAGAGCTGAGTAACCGAGACCTATGATGAAGCAGAAAGTCGACATGTTCCCAGGAACTGAGAACAACTTTCAACAACTAAGGTTTCTCGGGCATTATATTACCCAGACGAAAAACTTTCTTAACAACAAGGCTTTAAGCAACAGAGAGGTTTTTACTGCGAATTATTTTGAACAGAATGGTACGGAGAATCTTAACGTCATCATCTAGCATAGCCTAAGCATCACCGCTACCCGATACCTTAACTCCAGATACAATGATATTATATCTCCTATCAGAGATGGATTGTTTTCTACTTAATATGTTGCCTGATGATGACATTGCTTGAGAGTTGTCGATACTTCCTAATGTGGAATCATCAGTGGTACAGTTTATTGACACAGAGGTCAATTGACTATTGACGTTAGAATTGTGTTGATGTGCTGATATGAGATGATCTTCCTTCATGAGCTCCTTCACGCTCTCATTATGTGGAACCAAACTGTGACCATTGGAAGGAGAGTTCTGAGTAACAATATTGTCCGAGTGAGTCTTGTCAGAATGCGTTCGTTCACTTTCTATATGACGAACAGTATAAGAGTTTGAGTGCCCTCTCTTCCAGATACGAACAGGACTGATTCCTGTAACTGACAATGTAGTATTGCCCATTACATGTGGGCGTCGATGTGCATCTGATCCAATATCCGCGTTCGAACCATTTACGATCTCGACTGATTTTGACAGAGTCTGTACGTCATCATTGTAAACATTTTTGGACACTGTTGCCATGACAAGATGATGATTTCGTACTGTATTTACAAGTACTTGAAGTTCATCTACCTCCCTGCGTAGGATGTCAATGACGCCTGTAGCACATATTTCACATAAGAAACGTTGATTTAAGGCGATTGGGACACCAACCGGCACTAATAAAATCGACCAGTCCAAGCAGCCATCACTGTCGCAGCCAACTTGTACCTCTTCGTACTTCGGGTCATTATTTTTGCATTGTCTCGACTTTTTACCCGTTTTCATATTTGATGTATATTATTCATTGTAAGTTTTAATAAACAAAAAATTTTAAGCAGTCATGTTTTAATTTGATGATATCAAGAAAATTGTTTTAACCCAATTATTGTTATAATGAATATCTATGCTGCAAAGCATAATTTTTTTTATTATTTTTCGAATTTTTAAAATCGTCATTGTATATATAACTATCTGTAATTACTTCCTGAAACCTCGGGTATTCAGTATATTCTATATGTGTGCTTAACGTTGTCTTGGTTCTTAAATCCAGACAAAATCTCCGATTTTTTGCAAAAATGGTCAATTATCTCATCTGATTCTATGATAATGTTTTCAATATATTTAATTTTGTTCGACAGTATTTCATTCAATATATCATTATTCATTTGCTGAGTATTTGTTACTTTCGCAAATCCCAAAATCTTAGTTGTATTAGGGATCATGCATGGTTTGTGTTCTGAAGCTCGATCCATATAGTCAGAGAATGGGTTACATTTATGATTAAACGGTTTGCGTGATCCACAATTTGCACATCTTAACATGTTTCTATTGGTTTAAAAAGTTGATACGTAGTGAGTGAAGGTGTATGGAATTGAGTTATGTATTAAGGATATAGTAGCTGATTTTAAATGCAAAATTATCTTGAGTAACGTGAAATAGTAGAAAGTATCCCCTTTATAATAAGGATCTCAGCACTACCGATTCAAATGAGTATATAGCAATCCTATTATTCATATGCAGTGTAGAAAAGTATGTTGATTGCGGTATTGCTAGAACACGATATCTGAAATTCATGGCAAAGTTAACTCCATATATTAAGAACGTTCTAGCACTCGATAACTAGCCTAGTCGGTAAGGCATTACTCCACTAATCGAAATTAGAATTAGGGTGCTAAAGGCACACATCATTCTGATGAGTTTGGGTGTGCCATTAAAGGGCAGTAAGGAAGAAAACAATACCAATATGTTAGGTTAAAAAATGACACGTGGTAAGCCAAAGTTTATGGAATTAAGGATTTCATTAATAATTTCGAATTTAAATAATATTTCGTGTAATATAATTAACATACAGTATATGATTCATTTGTAATATATAGCATAACATTTACTTAGTGACGGCGAAACATCACTCTCCATCCGAAACATAGACGGAAATTTTCAAGTTGTCCACACCCGTCCAAAAATTCGATGGCGCTCCATCTCTCCTATATGTCTTCTCCACTAGACTCTTTCGCCACAGCACACGTTTCCGCCTCGGTCTCCTCAACACTAGATCTATTCTCAATAAATACGATCTTATCCTCAACCTTTTCACCAAGCAATCCATCGATCTCTTCTGCCTCACCGAATCCTGGCACTCAGATTCCGACGACCTTTCCATTCGCCGTCTGCTCTCTGCCGGTTGCTCCCTAGTCGAATCCGCCCGCCCCCTCAGCTCATGCCCTTCTAAATCCTCTAATCATGGCGGCATCGTCGCATTCGCGCGTCACCCAGCGTCTCTTCGCAAAATCAATCCCTCTTTCAGTCCTTGCTCTTTTGAATTGCTCACTTGTCGTTATTCTAACCCGATCACTCTAGATCTCGCCATTGTATACCGTCCTGGTTCATCAGCTCCTACTGCCTTATTTTTTACCGAACTCGCTGACCTCCTTTCTCATTGTTCTTTGTCCTCAATCCCTTCACTCGTTCTAGGCGACTTCAATATCCGCCTAGACCGCCCCTCTTCCACGGATTCCATCCGGTTCATCAACATTCTATCCAACTACAATTACAAACTAATCTCGACTGCCCCTACACATATACTTGGTAGGGAACTCGACATCATCGCTGTCCCCGACAGCGCTGATCTCGCCTTTCTTTTCGACTCTAAACTCACATCCACTCTCGATATTCTCTTGCCCTTCAAGTCTCACCCACACCGTCGCTTGCACCGTGCCCCATGGTTTGACATCCAATGCCTACTATCAAAGCGTCGACTCCGCCATGCTTTTCGAGTCTATCACCGCTCTCTCAGACGTGATTTCCGCTCGATCACTCCGTCTTTCCGTGATTCCTATCTTGCTCTTCGCCGGTCTTATCTCAACCTACTACGTACCAAATGCAACTCCTTCTGGCAGCATAAAATCATCACTTCATTCAACTCTAAAACTCTCTGGCATAATTTTAACTCAATCCTTGCTCGCTCCTCTTCGCCGTGCAACATCAATGCCAATGATTATTCGTCATTTCTCCAGACTAAAGTATCCACGTTGCTCTCTCACACCCCGGTCTCCATCCTATCCAACTCTGCCCAGTCTACACTCATCCTTCCGGAACTCTTTCATCTTATCCCTGTCTCACCTACAGAAGTATAATCTGTCCTCATGTCCTTGCCCAACAAAACCTCACCTGCCGATCCCCTGCCTACTCACATATTAAAATATATATGCTCATCGATATCCCCATTTCTCACAACCTTGTTTAACTCGTCCATCCGCAGTCGTATCTTCCCTTCACACTGGAAATCCGCAATCGTTCGTCCCCTACTTAAGAAACAATCGCTCGACCCCTCCCTTTCTTCTAGCTATCGCCCCATTTCACTACTCCCTACTCTTTCTAAGCTCTTAGAACGCCTCATCTTAATACAAATCAACGCTTATCTCTCCTCATCCAATCTGTACCCTTATTTCCAATCTGCTTTCCGCTCTAATAATTCCACAGAAATCGCATGCATAAAAGTGTACAACGACTTAGTCATTTCTCGAGACAAGGCTCTATATAGTGTTCTCATCTCCCTCGACCTCTCCTCCGCATTCGACATTATCGACCACTACGTCCTCCTTTCTCGCCTTCGTTATGATTACGGATTTTCTTCCTCCTCCGTAGCATGGTTCGCCTCATATCTATCCGACCGTTCTTTTCGCGTCTGTTCTAATTCATCATACTCCCCTCCCATCCCTATTTTTTGCGGGGTCCCACAAGGTTCAGTCCTAGGTCCCCTGCTTTTCTCTCTTCTGCTTGGCGATCTATCTCCGTTTATCAAACCTTACTCCTTTAACGTCATGCAATACGCCGATGACATTCTAATCTATGCTCATGCACCCGCACATCGCATACACGATATCGGCATTTCTGCCTCCAACTGTCTTTCTTCTATCTACAAACGTCTCTCCAATCTCCATCTCGTTCTAAACCCCGAAAAGTCCAAAATAATGTGGATCCTCCCCCGTAAACCAAACATATCTCCTCCCACTGTATATTTTGCCTCATCGATCATCCCCATAGTCCACAATCTCACTTTCTTAGGCTTCCATTTCGATAATCACCTTTCCCTTAAACCCTTCGTCCGTGACAAGATCCGCTCATCTAACTTAATTCTCCGTGACATCCGCCGTATCCGCCCCCTTATCGACTTCCGTTCTTGTATGTCTCTTCTTTCATCGCTTCTTTTCCCTAAAATCGATTACTGCCTTAGCCTTTTCGCCAATTCTCCAAAATCCATTATCCTACCCCTACAACGAATAATCAACACCGCCGTTCGAGTGCTCTTTCGTCTCCGTCGCTTCGACCACACATCCACATATTTTGCCCAACTCTCCTGGCCCACCATCCACATCCGCATCAAACTCCGCCTTCTTCTCGTTACCTTTCGTCTCATCGCTGTCGGCTCCCCATCGTTCATCAACCTTCCTTTCTTAGACGATACTCGCCCCAACTCGCTATCGCTTCGTTCCTGTCATACCCTCTTACTCCACGTTCCTAATTACTCCAACAACTACGGTCTCCGATCCTTCCTCGTCGCCGCCTCACTCGCCTGGAATCAACTCCCTCTCGACGTCCGCCGCGCCCCCTCCTTTATCACATTCAAACACCTCCTCCGTTCACACCGCCTCGACACCTGATTCACAGTCTTGTTTTGTTGTGGTCATGTAAGCGTGCGCTGGCACGCACGCTTACAGACTAGTCTGGCCGGCACGCACGCCGGCCAAACTTCCCTTTCAGATAGTGCTAAGCGTTCCTGGGCAAGATGAAGAGTTTGATCTCTCCACATATACAGAAGTCTGGCTCTGGATCTCCGTCCAGAAAGTCTAATCTGGAACACTTCACAAGAAAGACTTCTCCTATCCATCCTCCAAACATGACCAAGCTACCTCAGCTAATTTCCTTCAATATGGATAAGCAGCGACTTTACTCCAAAATTATCGCGGATGATCAAGCTTCGAACTTTATTTCTAAGGGTGAATTCGGCCACACCATAATAATAATAATAATAATAATTTTTTTATACAACAATATTTATTAGAATATTTTTACAATTGTGTAGGTTCCTTCAAAAAGGCCTCAACCAAGTTAGTGTTAAAAAACATTTGCATTAATGTTGGTTTGGCGAATCATTGAGTGAATTCGCTTGGCTATCGAGTTGTCTAACTGATGCTCGTCGAATCGCCATAGATACACACTTTGCGAGGATAAATGAAATGTTGCTTCTAAGGTTTGTGATGCATTCATTATATGGTGTATTGTGTTTAATCGCCTGTTGACGAGCAATCTGTTGTAATATTCTGTCTGCATTAGGACCTGTTTCCCAGCGCCGAAAACGTGAGGGTGAAACCCGGAACACTCGATTTTTGCTACTCGTTCAGCATATTTGGATCGTTTTCTATTCTCGTGATAGTAATGCGAATCATTCATTCGTTGAGAATACGATGAGGCAAGCGGATTAAAAACACACACGTCCATAAAGGACCGCTCCATCGTTGTTCCAAATAGATTATTGCATGCTATATCTAATCGAGCCGACCTGTCTGTGGTTGTATTGATGTTATCAAATATCATTGAGTCTGGTACTGGTATGAGTAACGGTTCAATAGTAACACTGGCACACACATCACGAAGTGCTACTGCGATCTTGTCTCTTATTGTGTTATGTCGTATAAAAGGGTATTCCACCAACTTGACATGAGAGTGCGTGTGTGATATTGAAGTTCTGTCCACAAATACATTTTGATGGAGTGTTTACTGGTTTCCATCCATATCTAGCTGATATCGCGTCCTGGAATTGTTGCTTCGATAAGTATCGACCAGTTTGTGTAGCGGGATAAGTACTGAGCCATAACGAGGTTCCAGAATTATTAGTGATATGTTTGATATTCTCCTTTTCTATACTTGTTAATTCATCCAATACTTGCATTTGTATTTCTTTGAACCGCAATTGTTTTTCCTCCTTTATTTGCAGGGCGATTTGAGACTGACTATTTTCCCATTGTGAGCAATCTAGGTCGTTCATTGGTGCACACATTCGTAGTGAAGATGTGTATTCTTCTAACGTGTTTGAGCTAGATTTATTCACTCCCAATCCACCTAGTTTAATTGGTAGCTGAACAATTGTCTCCCATTTTGAATGTAAATTACTTTGCCCGGTTATCTCTCGCAATAGATCTCTAAATACTATTGCGTCTAGTTCTTCTAGCCATTGAGAATCGAGTGGGGTTGTTCTTTTCAGGTGTGTCCATCTGAACTGTAGCCTTTTGATAAGCAGTATGAAAGCTGAGTGGCTATCTATGAGAGCTATATCTGTTAAAAGTTTGATCCGTTGTACCCAATCATTTGGGTACAATCATTTGGGTAATTATTATTATAAAAAAAATTATTATTAATAATTTGGAAGAGAATTGGGAGAGAATTGGATCTCTCATTAAGAAAAGCTGCACGATATATTGCCATCAAAAGCAAACAATCGTACGCAAACTGCATTTCTGACATACGAAGGCGATTATGCTTTAGCGCACAAAGAACGATCTCTGCGACTATTCGGATGGCAGAGTTAACTACTGTTTCACATTAAGAAACTTTTTTGTATTATATTGCCCAGTCTGGGATCGTAAATTTCAATTTGAGGCCCATTTGCGGGAACCTAAGTTAATATGATTATTTTTAATAAATTGTTCATTATTAAAAAAATTAAAAATATTTATAAAATTATTATTAAAAATATTATTATTAAAACGTCGACTGGCGTTCGCAGTCGCCAGATCCGCATCAGCCTGTCTTCGAGCCCCCAGAAGCTCCCGCGGCAACCCTCAGGTCAGTCACCACCTCGCACCCACCAACGCAGAAGAGAGAGAATGCCTTCAAGATTTTGTCTGTCGACCTTTGAATTTTTTATAACTTAGTAACTTATACACATGTAAATCGTTTATCAAAGAAAAAAATTAAAAAAAATATTTATAAAATTATTATTATTAAAAATACTTGTGATTGTACTTGTGATTAGCTTATGCATTTCATTGTACTAACATTACAGTTTTTATACGCAATGCTGGCTACCTCACTTTATTTATTTTGTTTGATTATTTTATTTTATTTTATTTTTTTTTGAAATAATATAAATTATTCAAAAATAAGACAGCTTAAAGGTTACCCTCTAATGGGTCCAAAGTGGCGATTCAAATTCTGATTTTTTAGTTTAAAGGGAGTTGATCGTACAAATCGACTTAGAGTGGTGCGTCCATATCGTGAATTAGAGTTCCTGGTTCTTGATACCTGTTTCGCATAGCCATCGATGTGGATTTTATAATAAGGAGTGAAATCCTGGCTCTTTCTTGACGGATCAAATCGGGATATGAAAGGTTGTTGTTGCTCGCTTTAAGTGAAGATATGCGCTTAAGTATCGAGTTCGCTATCTTTCCAATACCACCAACAGTTGAGAAAATCAACGGGTGAAACGAAGCATTTTCTATTTTCGCAATCCGCTCTGTATATTTCGCCGTCTTATCCAAGGAATAAGACGGCGCTAGGTTGTTGAAAACGCATACGTCCATAAAGGACCGCTCCGTCAGATTCCCGAAGAGGCCAGTACATCTTATATCTGATCTTGCCTCTCTGTTCCGTGATGTGGCTTGAGATTCAAAAATGACTGTGTCTGGAACCGGGAGCAATACTGGTTCCGTACTTTGATTATTTTATAATAATAAAGACTTTCTTAACTACACAAAAAAGAAAAAGAAACATGCAATAAACCAGATCAGACACAACAATAGAAAGTCAGTAACTCTTCAGTCTTCTAACTCTTTTCTTCTTCTATGGCCTCAGGTCCAGGGGGATCTGAGCCCCCAACCGATCCAACACGCCGCCTTCCGACTGAACCACCCGGGGTCTTTCACCCCCCCCCCCCGAAGAATCCAATCGGCGCGGACTATGCTGGGTAAACGAGAGACGAGGAGCTTAAGAAACCTTAGCCTTTGCTCTGGGGGACGTCCTCTTGAGAAGAAGACAAGTCCCGAGATAGCCCAGGTACCACAAAGGCGCACCTGGGTTTTCCCTTTCAATTACATATGCTGAGCCCGTTTCAAGGCCCACCTAGCTTTCTTCATTTGAGTCTATCCAGGTCAGCTTTAGCCGACCAGGTCACCGTAACGGTGAACCCCAGGTATTTTACTCGACTTGTGAAGGTGGGAAGTGGTTCAGAGGCAAATATGGAGGAGAGCGCAGAGAGTGCTAATCTCTTAAGTTTTTGCTTTGTAGCAGGTGTGCCATGAAAGACGACCACCTGCGATTTAGCTGAGTTTAAAATAAGATTGGATATGGGTAACTGATCTTTTAATCTTAAAAAGAAACGGCTGATGTCAGAGACTACGTCTTTACACATGTGTCCAGTGAAAAGTGCTGTGGTGTCATCAGCGTACACCACAAGACGTTGTTCGCGTTTAAATATTTTGAATAGTTTAATAGAGGCAGCAAGATATAAGATAGGAGAAAGTGGGGATCCTTGAGGTACACCCGTAATAGGGTAGAACTGACGCGCATCAGGGTCGTCTTCATAGTAAAATCGCTTGGTAAACAACAGGATCTCCACTCTGTTCACAATTCTCGCAGGCAACCCGAGGGACCTGAGAGAAGAGATCACAAAAGGAATGGAGATGCGGTCAAATGCAGCAGAAAAGTCAAGGAAAACAGCCACAACTAGACGATGGCTATTATCCCGACAAAACTGCTCCACCTCACCAACTGCTGAATGGACCGAGCGACCTTTGACGAACCCATGAAAACCTGGAGGGATCAAATTACGCCTACTTAAATGGTCGCGGATTTTACGCGCAAGCGCTTTTTCGTAAATCGACACGAGGGCATTTTGAATCGAAATGGGTCGCAGATCTTTAGGGCATGAGCAGGATTTTTTCTTAGGAATAAAACCACGCTTACTAATATTGATGCCTGCTACATCGGATGGGGAGGCTAAAAGCATTGTGACGGCCACCTCCCTTCTCTGATCAGCTGTCAAAAGCTGACAGACCCGAGAGGAAAGTGGAACGACGGATTTGGAGATGCCCGGGAGTGGACCCCAGGAGTTAAGGATATCCGTAACAGATAGATCCCTACTCCTGAAGTTACACCAAGGCGGGATTGGTTGAGGTGATAGAGTGGCTCCATAGTTGTGTAGGGCCAGTGACTCCTCTAAAACTTTATCAAGGCCTACATTCCCTATCCAACGCAATGCTCTATCCTTCCAGCAAACAAACTTCTCCTTCTTGAAAATCTTCCAAAAGGAAGACTGAGAAGGATTAAGGCGAGCGATACTCGTCCTATCCCTACTCAGCTGGAACCTGTATCTAGTGTTCCAGTATTCATTCGAGAGGGCCTGTTTGGCGGAAGCAGAGAGATTAGGGAGGTTCAGTAATTTTGCTAGGACCTTGAGTTTTGTCGGAGTGGGATTGTATATACGACCTTTATAGGTAGTCGATAGAATCGCGGTAGCTTGCGAAAAGAGGTAGGTATTAAATTTGGTCAAACTCTCATTTCCTATTAAGGGAAAGAGTTGGATAGCCGCTTGAAAGAGGGCCACTCTGATCGGATCAAAGTGAAACCTCCTTCGAAGCAACATATCTTCCTCAATCCTCCAACGAATTAGGTCATGAGAGGTGGACAATTGCTGGCGCGACTGCTCCGTGCAGAAGGGTTTTAACAACCACCTCGAGTGAAGCAGTAAAATGTCGAGGATAGAATTTGTTGATGTGCAATGAAAGGTAGGTGACGGGGGTTTGTGAATAAGATAACCGTTCCTAGCTCTGCGAAGTGCTGCATTGATCCAACGACCAGTTCTGTCGTTGAAATCTCCAAGTAACATGTCATAACCGCTGTCAATAATACTATCCAGGAGGTCACGGTTCTTGTGAATTTCCCCTGGACGGATGTAGACATTGGCTAGACTTATGCGTTTACCGTTCTTACTGAGTGAAACTACTAAACAAGAAAGGGCTGGACATGAGTAGTTTAATAGGAGGGAGGACCTTAAGGAGCACTTAACTAAGGTCAAGAGTCCTTGAGATGAAGAGGAGTGAGGTGGGGTTATGTACGGAGTATAGTGGGAACAAATATGCTTTGGGATAAATCGAGTAATGTCCTGGGGGAGACGGATAGACCGCGTCTCCTGAAGGACTATAACATCTGCATCTCTACCAGATAGAAGTCTAAGGGCGGAAGCACCTCCCGAGTTCCACTGAAGGATATTCAGTGAAAAAGGCTCACGAGTACTCTGCATTGTGATGGATTAGTTGGATGGGGGATTGCCTACCTAGACAAAGCTAGGTGCAGGAAGGTTGCCCTTCCCACCACTAGCCCCTCCAAGGAAGGTACTTGCCCCTGGGCAGTATCTTCATTTCCCCTATTAGTCTTCTGTTGGATTAGCTTCCCAATCTTGAGCGGGGGAACGGCATGGGCTGAAGCCCCTCTCTTTTTCGACTCCGGAACCGAGGAAACAGGAAGCACAGGATTAGTCCCGATAACGGTTAGGATAGAGCGTACTAACTCCTCCATCTGCCGAAGAGCATTCGAAGTCTTTAAGTCGATAATCCGTAGAATGTCAGCGTCATCCATACGTGGAGCTGCAGCGACCGCGAAGGACTTGGCCGGATTGGGCGGTTTCAACAAGAATAATTGTCTATATTCTTTGAATAGAGAGCATTTCCTGCTCCAAGCAGGATGGCACCCCCCGCAATTCGAGCAGGAAAGGGGGGCCTCGCAGCGATCGGTAGTTGTAAGAGAAGGACAGCTGGTGGAGCTACAAACCCCACACGAAAGGGTCCTACTGCAGCTGGAGGCCCAGTGTCCCCATTTGTGACACCGGCTGCAGTGGGGATAGGTCAGATCATCCCTCTCTGTGATCGTGAATTTAATATTAAAACCCATAAAGGGATTCGACGTAGAATTAGACAGGGATTCAGCAATATTTACGGGAGCATTGCAAAAGCCAACCGGGATAGGGTTCCCGTCCTTACCCCGGATTGACCTCAGATTGGTGACCTTGAATTTTGCCATAAAAGAACATATCTTCTTCCATTGAACAGGGAAGATTTGAGACTTTTAGCGATGCTAGGATAGGCTTGGATGAAATTTCACCATATTCAGCTAAATTGGCGGAGAAGTACTCCATGTAGTTTGCGGCAAGGCCATTCGAGACAAAAGAGATCTTCACCTCCGCAGGGTGTAACCTAACAGAGTTAAATAGAACCCTGTTCTGAAACTGTTTGGTGAAGGATCTCAAAAATTTGTTGTAGAGATCGTGTTTTTCAGTCGGTTTCTTAACTTTAATTATTAGCAAATTCTTTAATTTAGGAATGGGGGAAGCACCTCCCCATCACCTGATACCATAGAAAAATTACTAACCTTGTTACTTGGATCTGTAGTTAGATTTACCTTTAATTTGTCTTTTTTTGTAGGAATATCGTTGATTTTTGAATGATTTTTGCTGCTATCGTTTGAAAGCTCCGACATTACTTGTACATTGTTCATTTGCTCCAGTGAAAAATGAAAAATTATTATTTATCATTTTGGTTACTATGCTACTGTTTCTGTTACTATGCTACTGTTTCTGTTACTATGCTACTGTTTCTGTTTAAGGGCTTTTGTGTTACCCGAAGCCGACAGGCGTTTACGGGAAAATAAAAACGCTGCATTATTATTAAAAATTATTATTATTAAAAAAATATCACCCGTCAATTATATTACCCATCAATTAATAAAATGTTAATAATGACATAATGATAACAATAACATGATAATAATAACATAATGATATTACCCGTCAATTAATAATCCTCCCCTTAAGACATGGTTGATTGGGAATAAGCGATCCATCCGAAAAACCCGAAAATGAATATATAAGATCAATGAGAATGTGCGAGCCATTACTAGCGGGAATTTCTGGAAATGAGCTAAGACATCAGCAATATAGCCTTGCGTCTCTGATAAGGGCAGAGAAGGATCAATTCGCACATGGAAAATTGGCAAATCTTACTGTTAACAAGCTTGAGGTATCAGAGGTAGTCCGACAGGCCAGTTGTAAGGGGGCATCCTCATGGTTATCATCGAAGCCGTTGAAACACTTAGGCTACACTATGACAAAAATAGCATTCCATGATGCTGTAGCCGCCCGTTACAACTGGATGCCGCCGAATTGTCCTTTAGTATGTGTATGTGGTGAAAATGTTTCTGTGAGACACGCTTTAGCATGGGTAGACTCCTCGTTGTCAGACACAATGAAGTCCGTGACTTTCTGTCCGGAGAACTCACAAAAGTAGGATGCACTGTGACAGTAGAGCCGGTACTGCAGCGGGTTCCAGAACACCTGATCTTCACGAGCGCATCCACATGTCGAAATCCTAATGCTCGCTCGGACATTTGTTGTGATGGCCTATTCGGTGATAGGACGACCCGGTCCATGATGGACATTATTGTTTTCAGCCACTTGGCGTCGTCCTACATTATGGGAACATCGAACCCCTAAGTCTACCACGAAAACCGTAAGCAAAGCAAATATAAGGTACGTATTGCTAGAATCGAACTGTCGAAATTCTACCAAGTGGTCATGTCATCTCTTGGAGGAGTTGGTCCGAGTGCACAAATAATCTTACAGAGGGTAGCGTTAAAATCAGCAATCCGTAATGGCTTACAATATGGGGAATGCATTCAACGACTACGCACTGCATTGAGCTTTAAATTGGCGAAGATGGCTTCTACGTGTATCAGAGCAGCACGTACCCAAAATCCGGAACATCGAACAGCTTTAATGTAGAAGATTGTGTTATGTGGGCCCATTTGCGAAAACCCTCATTATGTATTCAATAATAAATATTTTATTTAAAAAAAACTAATAATAATACAATAATTTATTTAACGTGGCAAATGCGTGCAAAATGCAAGCTTACATGACCACTAACAATTAAAAAAAGAACATCAAAAGTCACAGATAATTAGTTAATTGTTGAAATGGAATTGGATTTGGCGTTTGAAGTACGGCATAGATGTTGATTGGCGGATATGAATAGGTAGTTGATTCCACAAGAGAGGAGCAACCACAACGAAGGAGCGGAATCAAAAAGAGGTAGAGTAGATTGGGGCATGTAAAAGAAGAGAATTACGGGAACGCAGAGCACAATACACAGTACGAGAATTGTCGAGAAAAGGAAGGTTGAGAAATGAAGGGGTATGAGAAGTTATAAGGCGAAAAGCAATGATAAGAAGACGAATTTGAACACGACAATAAATGGTAGGCCAATCAAGAGAAACAAGATAGTGGGATGTATGATCAAAACGACGAAGACGGAGGAGAACTCGGACGGCAGCGTTGATGATGCGTTGTAAAGGAAGAAGAGTGGATTTAGGTGAGTTGGAAAATAGACTAAAACAGTAATCAAGTCTTGAGAAAAGAAGAGAAGATATTAGAGTCATACAAGAAGGGAAATCGATCAATCTACGAACTTGGCGGAGATTGCAGAGTATCAAGGTAGTATCATTATCTACTCTGCCATTTGACAGAGTAGACCATAGATTCCTCCTAAATAAACTAGAGAAAAGTGGCATTTCATTTTTGCTTGTTAGATGGATTGAATCGTTTTTAAGCAATCGTAGTTATTGTGTGCATGTAGATAATTTTTACTCTTCTTCGCGGCCATGTAGTATAAGGGTGCCTCAAGGTTCAGTATTGGGTCCATTGTTATTTAGTGTCTACATCAACGATATCCCGGAATTTATTGATTATCGGATGCTTTTATATGCAGACGATTTGAAAATCTGGCGGGCAATTCGTTCACCCAATGATATAGTTAAACTGCAACGGGATATCGATGAAGTCGAAAATTGGGCTCTGCTCAATAGGTTGATTGTAAATATATCAAAATGCAAACATTTACGTGTTCGTGGCGGAAATGCTCAATCTTTAGTTAATTATAGCTTTCAAAGCAGTGATATAGAAAGAGTGAGCAAATATAAGGACTTGGGAGTGTGGATAAACAGTGATTTGAGTACCGTCACACATACTGAACATGCTTGTTCAAATGCGTTGGGGATAATCGGTCAACTTCGACGCACTTTCATTGCACTTAATCAATTTGCCCTACGTCCGCTAATCTTTGCTCATGTGTTGAGCCGTCTTCTATATGCTGCGCCGTGTGTGTATCCCTAAAATTCAAAAGAACATATTAGTTCAGAGAGGGTACTTCATAGAGCTACCAAGCTAGCACCGCAACTGAAATTTTTGTCGTACCCTGATCGATTAAAAGCACTTAGACTTGAGACTGTCACGTGGACCCGCCGGTACATCTATATGAGTATGGTCTGGCAAATTCTTAATGATTTGGATCATCCACTTCGAGATTGTCTTCATTTGTGCTCATCCAATATCCTCCGAGGCCATGGTTTAACCCTGCGACGTGAAAAGAAAAGAAAATCACGAGCTGTCCAATTTGATCGGCGAGTTGTATATCTGTGGAATATGCTTGGAGAGTCAACAGTGTGCAGTAGCAATATCAACGAATTTAAAAAGAAATTACGGATGGAGGATGCCATGGGGAAAGCTGCTTTTCCGTATTTGTGATACTTTTATTATATTTTCTTTTTTCTGCAGTGAACCAGCCAATTAAGCCATGCTTTTATGTGTTGTTGAAACATTAATATTTTTTTTAAAGAAAGAAAATTTATTATTACAAAATCGAAGAGTTTAAATGTCATGCTTCCGTAAACGGTGTTGCAGGAAATGAACGGCTAGATCTAGGAGCCCGAAGCGAGGCCGAGCATGAACGCATGATTGAGAAGGCAATACGTCTCTACAAGCGAATGAGATTATCCGCGTAATACTGTGGATGTGCCTCGGATTTCTTGCAAAAGATTGACCGCAACAGCGATACTGTACTTGCACCCATGCCCGCTGATGTGGAAAAAACAAGGGGCATAAAACTACCATGCTCTACCAGTTCGATTCGCTCCACGTATTTTGAAACCGTGCGTTTTTCGTTGAACTCGAAGGCGGAACGGGCACTACGATTTGCGTAAGATTGAGCAAGTGTTGAAAAAATCGTGACGTCACAGAACGTCCGCTCATATCGTTCCGCATGCAATCCAGAACATACAATATCTAGTCTTGCTTGTACATCTCTTGTGGTGCAAGAAACATTAATAATAATAATATTTTTTTTATTTTTTTATTATTATAAATATTATTACATTAATATAGGTTCCTGCAAATGGGCCTTAATTTACAATTTTAAAGGAAACAAACCTCACCACGCCAGTTTTAATATTCAAAAAGTCACTAAATTATTCTTCATTGATTAAACATAAATCCCTTTGAGGACGATTTATAGCTGATCGATCTTCACGGACACATCGAGAAGTCATCTTTGCAAGGATAACGCTGATGCCACTACGTAATCTGCTTATTTCATCGTTGTATGAGCTGTTATGACTCCTTGCCATGGAGCCCGCGATTCTCTTTAACAGGATTGCCGCTTCCGTACCCGCCCCTCCGAGCATCGAAAATACTACGGGAATAAATGACGCATGCTCTATGCTATTTACTCTCTCAAGATACTTCATTTTCTTCCTTAGTTCATGATATTCGAAGCATGGTCCGATACTCTTACTGGAGTTAGAGGGAGCGTACGCGTTGAACACGCAGATATCAAGGAAAGTACACTCCGTTCTGTTTCCAAAGATTCCGGAACATGATATGTCAAGTCTCGCTTCACGATCAATAGTTGTACCGTGATTTTGGAAGCATATTTCATCATGCAGAGGGGATAGTTTTGGCTCGATTGCTACGTTACGACAACATTCGGATAATCTATTCGCTAGAAAATCACGGACGTCATCGTGTCTCATTGATGGCAAGCCGCCTAAAGGGCACGAGAAAGTGTGCGATATCGAGTTTTGTTCTTTACATTGGCAGTATTTCGGTGATGAGGGATGGAGAAATTCGTATCTGGTGGCTAGTGCATCTTGAAAGACTGTATTACTTATTCTGGAAGAATAACTGTTTGTTGGGTATGTTGACAACCACGAAGATGATCCAGATACTGATGCATGCTCGATGGCATTCTTGAGAGTAGGGTCGACCTGATTTATAATGTCATTGCGATTCATCCTTTCCGCTTTTAAACGGTTAGCACGAATTTCTTTACATAATCTGTTTTGATTATTTATTAGATCTAGCCCCGTAACGTCTCCTAAACATGGCTCGCACACCATACGTGAAGCGTTATATTCTTGGTCTACTGAACGCATAGGGTCTTTAACGCCGATACCACCATCTCTCAAAGTCATGTTAAACACCCTCCATAGAACTTCATTTGTTTCAATGTCAATTCCAGTTAATTCAGTTATCATCGATCTTATCGATTGTGCCAGCGCCTCAAACCACTCAATCGAGCAATGGCATGATCGTTGCATATGTATCTATTTTTGTTGAAGAGATCTTATGAGAGCAACGAAAGCAATCTGTAGCTCTGAACGACCGATTTGTGTGAGACGAGTAACTGTCTCGATCAACGAACGTACATCAGATTGAATATGCTCTTTTACAAAGTCATCCTTTCCAATGGGAGACCCCAATATAGACACGCCATCCATGTCAACAGAAATTTGAAGATCATCAAATAAAGCGTGGAGCGTTTCAGCTATACATCCATTTCCGTATAGTCGACATTTCGCCGGATTAACGAAGAAACCATATGACGGTCCAATTTTTCGTAGCAGTTCAAACGCCATCTTCACTGTATCAGGATCACCCACCATATTGCCGTCATCAGCATACCAGCATTGGAGCACATCAGGATACTCCGCAGATATCTTTTGTATCATAGGAAGTGTAGCTGCAGCATAAGCAGACATCGATAAAACATCTCCATGTGTAAATCCTTCTTGGGAGAGTATGATTTCATTCCCAATTGTCAATGACGTCGGATTTCTATAGAGGTTTGACAGAACATTCGATAGCGCTGGGCATATTTGTGGCATGTTGGCCAGGGCAGTTTTTCTGTTGATTCGATTAAATGCATTATCTGCATCAATAGTCAAGACCACCGAATTTGGTTTACTCGATAACAAATCACGTAAGGCATGGACTACACATTCAGTACCTGCGCGCTGACCAGCACAAAACTGTGTTTTACCGCATATCTGTTGTAGCTGTGGCCGTGCAACATCAAGTATGACTTTCGATACGATACGTCTTGAGACATCACCTATTCCAATTGGACGCACACCTGGATTCTTACTTAATGCAATAAGGCGGCTTGTCGTAAAAGCTTTGATCGACTCATCAGAAACTTCCTTAGTAGCGATTCGTTGAGCAAACAATGCTAGCGCATCCGCTAATTTTTGTGACTCCGTACCGAGATTCGAAAGCATTTCGGTCCATACTTTTGCGTCCATTCCAGAAGGTCCTGCACTACCCTTTGTTCTCTTAGCAGCCTCAATTATTTTTGATCCGTCAATACTCTCGAAAGCAACTTAGTTGAGGTCATGTATTTCGCTTATTGGTTGAGTGACTAGTGCTTCCTCATGTATGTCAGCTGGTTGTGGATGCTTATCAATAAGTATCTGTCTCACTGATTTACCACATGTTAAAGTATCCAGGCCCATTGGCACGCCTTGTCCATATCTGCATCAATAGTCAAGACCACCGAATTTGGTTTACTCGATAACAAATCACGTAAGGCATGGACTACACATTCAGAACCTGCGCACTGACCACCACAAAACTGTGTTTTACCGCATATCCTTTTTTTTAATTAAATTTTTGTTAATTCTTACAACATATATAAATCTTAAGAATTGTGTAGGTTCCTTCAAAAAGGCCTCAACCAAGTTAGTGTTAAAAAACATTTGCATTAATGTTGGTTTGGCGAATCATTGAGTGAATTCGCTTGGCTATCGAGTTGTCTAACTGATGCTCGTCGAATCACCATAGATACACACTTTGCGAGGATAAATGAAATGTTGCTTCTAAGGTTTGTGATGCATTCATTATATGGTGTATTGTGTTTAATCGCCTGTTGACGAGCAATCTGTCGTAATACTCTGTCTGCATTAGGACCTATGTTTCCCAGCGCCGAAAACGTGAGAGGGTGAAACCCGGAACACTCGATTTTTGCTACTCGTTCAGCATATTTGGATCGTTTTCTATTCTCGTGATAGTAATGCGAATCATTCATTCGTTGAGAATACGATGAGGCAAGCGGATTAAAAACACACACGTCCATAAGGGACCGCTCCATCGTTGTTCCAAATAGATTATTGCATGCTATATCTAATCGAGCCGACCTGTCTGTGGTTGTATTGATGTTATCAAATATCATTGAGTCTGGTACTGGTATGAGTAACGGTTCAATAGTAACACTGGCACACACATCACGAAGTGCTACTGCGATCTTGTCTCTTATTGTGTTATGTCGTATAAAAGGGTATTCCACCAACTTGACATGAGAGTGCGTGTGTGATATTGAAGTTCTGTCCACAAATACATTTTGATGGAGTGTTTACTGGTTTCCATCCATATCTAGCTGATATCGCGTCCTGGAATTGTTGCTTCGATAAGTATCGACCAGTTTGTGTAGCGGGATAAGTACTGAGCCATAACGAGGTTCCAGAATTATTAGTGATATGTTTGATATTCTCCTTTTCTATACTTGTTAATTCATCCAATACTTGCATTTGTATTTCTTTGAACCGCAATTGTTTTTCCTCCTTTATTTGCAAAGCGATTTGAGACTGACTATTTTCCCATTGTAAGCAATTTAGGTCGTTCATTGGTGTACACATTCGTAGTGAAGATGTGTATTCTTCTAACGTGTTTGAGCTAGATTTATTCACTCCCAATCCACCTAGTTTAATTGGTAGCTGAACAATTGTCTCCCATTTTGAATGTAAATTACTTTGCCCGGTTATCTCTCGCAATAGATCTCTAAATACTATTGCGTCTAGTTCTTCTAGCCATTGAGAATCGAGTGGGGTTGTTCTTTTCAGGTGTGTCCATCTGAACTGTAGCCTTTTGATAAGCAGTATGAAAGCTGAGTGGCTATCTATGAGAGCTATATCTGTTAAAAGTTTGATCTGTTGTACCCAATCATTTGCAGTTTGCTTAACCATTTCTTCAATGTAGTCCGCTTGACCGATAAAGCTGCCAAGTATCTTCACCCCTGTTGTAACAATTTGAACATTATAGTGACTAAAGAATGATGCTTCTTTATATTTATTTGTTGGGTGGATGAGCAGGGTGCATTTCGAGGGATTGATGTAGTATCCAAATCCATGGCTTATTTCTTGCAGGTTATTCCATAGGGAAATCAAATGTTCGTAGGTCCCAACACAAGTGGCATCATCTGCGTACCACTGATGCATTATCTCGGGAACCCTATTTTGTAATTCTCTGATGAGTGGCAGAGAGGCAGCTGCGTATGCAGCCATCGCGAAAGGGTCGCCTTGTGTGAACGCTTCCTCCGAGCATAATAACTCTTTCTCCAATGTCATGGATGTTGGTGATGAGTAACAATTACTCAGTATAGTCGTCATCGACGGGCATATATTGTTCATGTTTTGAAGAGCCGTTTGTCTATTCACACAATTAAATGCGTTTTTTGCGTCTAATAGAAGAATACATTTATCATTCGATTTTTCAAATGATCTTCTAATCGAATGAATTGCTGATTCAATACCACATCGTTGTCCTGCACAAAGTTGAACTTTACCCGCGACCTTAATCAACTCACCGCGAGCTTGGAGATTACTTTTCCAACAATTCGACGCAATACTTCTCCGATTCCTATGGGGCGAATACCGTGACACTTATCCAATGGTATCAACCTGCATACTTTAAAAGCTTCTAGGTGAATATCATTTATTCGTGTTGTTGCGATTGCGTATTGCGAAATCTGCAACCTTCTCAGCTAGTTATTATTATTATTATTATCAAGTTCAGACTTAGCCATAAGGCTTTAAGCCGATCACACAATACAGAAAAAAGATCAACCAAATGGGTAGGTTAGAAAAGGTGACAAATCAGCCTGGACGTATATCCAACGTCGAACCCTGTTTTTGAAAGCGAGGAAATTGGTGATGGCAGCGATAGGTTCAGGCAAACTATTCCAAACATCTACTGCCCGTTCAGACAGTCTGTAAAATTTTCGCAGCTTACCCGGTAATTTTTTAAAAAGCATCTTACAATGGCCTCGCAATCTCGAATTATCTCGAAATCTAACTACACCCAAAGGAAAGCCATCAGCTGAATGTACAATTTTCCAAAGTGTAATCAGATCAAGAAAAAGATACCGATACCTCACTGATAAAACGTTCAAACATCTTAATCTTGAAATAAAGCTTCCTTGACAACACATCCGAGAAGCTCGTCTCATTACACTTTCCAAGTTATTCAACTCACTCCTGGTCGTTGGAAAGGTTGCCTGTACACAATACTCAAGATGTGGTCTTACTAGGGCACAATAAAGTTTGGCGAAGATTTGCGGCGATAATTTTGCAAAAGTCATTTTTATGCAGTATAAGGCACGTATCGCTTTTAACCGCGCGTGATCACTATTTGCTCTTGTCTTTAGCGATTCGTGAATTATCACTCCCAGGTCGGGATGTTCTGAGACTCGCTTGATTGAGTGTCCATTTATTTTGTAATCGAAATGAGTTTTATCTCTACCCAATCTGATCCATACACATTTTGTCGCGTTGAGTATCAAGCCAGTGCTATTACACCAAGTCCCGATACGGTTAAGGTCACATTGTAAAAATTCACAATCCGCCTCGTTTTGGGTTGTTGCCCATATTTTAACATCGTCAGCAAATGCCAGGTGAGGACACTTTAACCTTAGGAGTAGGTCATTCAAAAAGATGATAAAGAGAAGTGGACCTAGGACCGTGCCCTGAGGAACACCCGAATGAACACGTCGAGCTGTTGACAAAACTTCATCTAATCGCACAACGAATGATCGATCCTCGAGAAATGTCTTAATCCAGTTGCAAATTGTCGTAGGTACACCGTAATGACGTAGTAGTGAATCTAAACCAGCATGTGGAACTCTATCAAAGGCCTTAGAGAAATCAAGAAATATTATATCAACTGTAAGACCCGAACTAAGAGCAGCTACCCAATGTTCGCGAGCATTCAACAGATTAGTTAGGCACGAGCGACCAGGTCGGAAGCCGTGCTGAGAATCATCAAGAATTTGATATAAATTTAGATGTTCACGTATTCTCTTCGCAATGAGTCTCTCCATAATTTTAGAAATAACACTGGTAAGACTAATTGGTCTAAAATCTGAACAAGTTAGTGCCAACTGTTTCTTTGGAATAGGTACAACAATTGCCCTTTTCCAATCATCAGGAATCCACGAATACTGTAAGCTTCGATGAAATAGAGACGTAAGGCTTGGAGCAATAATGTGCGACAGAGTACGCAAAAGAAAAGGGGATACACCATCTGGTCCTGCAGAGCCAAAACTATTTAATTTATGGAGTTCAGACTGAACTTCAATGACATTAATAGGAGATATTGGTAAGTTAGATTGTAAGTTGGGCGGGTACTGTATCTGGTCAATATTCGATTGCGAGGATGGAGATACTACAAAACTGCTTGCAAGAGCTTCCACAATAGCCTCCTTGTCAACTACATCACCACTTTCTAAACGTACACAATTAATCGTAGAAGGTAGGATTCGACGATGTCTAACGTATGCCCAAAAACGTTTAGGTGACCTGTTAATGTCAGAAGCAATACCCTCTTCAAATGTTTTTCTTTTTGAGCGTTTTAGTTGGTTGCATAGATTGCGAAGAGTTTTGTACTCACGGAGCGTAACAGTGTTACGTTGAGAGATTCGCCATAATCGATTTCTTTCCTTTATCGTAGTCTCCAACTCATTGTCGAACCACAATGGCGTTGTCGTCTTGTAAGCCCTATTTCTTATTGGTGCAAACGTATCCGAAATGGTTATGAGGTTACTGGTCACTAACGATAAATGATCATCAATTGGAAGATCAGCAGATCCGAAGTTCAGCTGATGACTATAGAGTTGGAGATCTTCCACATTTACTCGATTCCAATTACGCTTTCCGATGCCACTGCACTTAGATCGTCGTTGTAAAGTGTGAGCAATCTGTACTGAAATCACACAATGGTCACTGGTTCCTAAAGGAGACTCGAAATCAACTCTGATTACATCTTCAATGCGCTTGGTAAACCCAAGATCTAATATTGTCTCTGGTTGAGACGATATACATGTTGGCTGATTAATATGTTGGATCAGGAGAAGCTCTGCCAGCAAGAATTCAGCAAGCTCGCAGTTTTCGACATTATAGTAATACCGGTTGTTACTAATCCAGTTAACTTGAGGAAGATTAAAATCCCCAATAAGGAAGAAATAATTTGAGGAGCAGAATGATCTTAACTGATTTTTCAGAAGATCTAACTGTGTATGAACTGAGGGTGATCTGTATACGACGCAGATATCTATTGAACAATGAGTATCATTGACGCAGAATGACAATAACTCGAATGAATAGTGATCATCGCACAATTCAGTAATCTTCGTAATTGATAAGGTGTTTTTAATATAAGCAGCAACACCCCCGCCACGACGACCTGCAACTCTATCTGCTCTCAAAAGTCGATACCCAGAGATAGCCATAAGGTCATCATTAATTTGATAATGAAGCCATGACTCAGAAATGCAAAACACGTCAAAATCTTTAAAAGATATAAACTGCTGCACTTCAGACAATTGAGCAGGTAAGCTTCTGATATTGGAGTAACCTACCACCAGAGGACATTCATTATTACATATTCTCTCTGAACAATTAGATGGCAACTTCCTTTCCAAACATATATCCACTAGATGTCCAATCATGGCGTTGTAAGGTCTAGAGAAAGATTGATCGATCTCCATCGAACTGCAGGACGCCACCTCACAACCCGAAAATTTCGAATGCACAGATTCGATTCACCGTTTTGCAGCCTGTAATGAAGTTCCGCCTTGATATCCTTCAATTTTTGCCTGTCTTCGAGAGAAAGATCACGTAAAATTCGTATTTTGTTACCTTTAAGTCGATAACCACGGTCTAAAAGACACTTTGCTTGCTCTGCCGATCCTAACACAACCTTTAGCAATCGTGATCTATCGTTTTTCTTACCCAACCTATAGAGCTGCCTTACTAAAATAGACGATGCGACCTCTTCCTCACCTTTTTCGAGCAAATTAGAAAAGAACACACGTAAACCGGCAATATCATCATCAAGCCGCTCCTGTGCACTTGAGGCTGATGACTCATCTAAACCCCAAATAAGTATGTTACAGCCCCTATTTAATGTATGATTGCGATCTGTGTGACTTTTATTATCAAAATACGTTTTTTTGCTGAAAGAATCGCTGCCGTCACCACCCTCATCCGGTTTGCTTCTTGCGTCTCGCCCTTGTTCCATCTCATTTGAACAAATACACTTGAAAGCTGAGTGAACATTATCTATATCGACGTCTGTATCATTGTGTGAAGCTCGTTCATCGGTGACTCCAGTTATACCGATTTCATTGCGATAATCATTAATCACCGATATAGACGATACTTCGTAATTGTCCGATACCTTCAAAGCATCATTGTCCAGCGACACCGACGGCTCACCACTAACAACCGATATTGACGACGCACTATTGCCTTCAAATTTCTTACTCAACGTTTGCATCACGCGTGAATTTGGATGACCTTTTTTCCAGATACGGGATGAACTTGGTATTTCGCTATTTGTATTTTTAGTGTTCTGAACGTGAAACTCTTGAATGGGTATATCTTTATAGGTATCTGATTCGCCAGAACTTTGTACTTCCCGATCGATGCAACTTTTTGAATATGTGTTCCTTTCCGAAGCATTTGTAGATATTTTCTCGTCACAATGGCCCTTCAAATGAATTAGCAAAGATGCGCAGCAGTACCCACAGTAAAATGATTTATTCGATAGCGCAGATTTCTTTTCCTCCGGAAACGATACACTTGTCCACACACTACAATCTTCACTAGAACATTGAATCTGATGATCCACAAACTTTGTTGCAATAGCTCGCTTTGTAGTCTTCCTCTGTTTGACCATGATGTTTGATATTGGTTTGTAATTTGCTAGAATGTATGTTTATCAGAATCCAAATTTTTTTAAGGTCAATGATGACTGATTTTTATTTTAAATTGTATGTTATTTTATCTCAAACTTTTTTTTAGTTGCTTTGATTCATTACCGTGTTGTGTCAGTAGTTCGCGCCACATCTTTGCACCCATCTCGGATGGTCCAGCGGATCCGTGTGTTTTCCTAGAGGCAGCTATTACATCATCGAGTGTGATACCATGAAATATGATATGATTGTGCGATGAACATTCATTAAGCGGTGAACGAAGAATGCAATTTTGATCTACTTGAGCTTGTTTTGGATGTAAATCCTTCAATTCATCAAGAATAGTACATCCTTCAAATTGTTCAGACGTGTCTAGTATTTTTGAGATTTGGCCTTTAGATTTCAGCAATTTTGTGGCGTATATCTAATAATAATGAGCGTACTTTATCACTAACGAAAGGTTTAAGTGAAAGTCGGTTGTCGAAATGAAAGCCTAGGAAAACGAGATTATCAACGATAGGAAGAATTGTAGAATTTAATGATACGGAAGGAGGTTCTACGCCAAAGCTTCGAGGTAGGATCCACATAATTTTAGATTTATCAGGATTCATAGAAAGGCGAAGGGAAGAAAGATGATTGGAAATTGAGACAAGACAGTCGGAAGCAGAAATACTAAGATCATGAATACGATAAGCAGGTGCGTGATCATAGATGAGAATGTTATCAGCATATTGCATAACATGGAAGTTAAATTTATGAGAAATCGAAGACAAGTCACCGAGAAGAGAGAAAATCATAGGGCCTAATACGGAGCCTTGTGGAACACCGGTCGGGATGGATGAAGGATGGGAGAGAGAAGAGTTAGAATAGACGCGAAATGTACGATTTGATAGATATGAAGAAAACCATGATACAGTGGGTAAAGAGAAGCATTTATCAACAACGCTCAAAACGGTGTGGTTGATTTATCATAATGTTGAAAAATATGATAAAAGTAAGTTAAAAAGTGCTATTTTTTACTTTATCCCGTCTTCAAAGTGCCATAAAAGACAACTACCTGCGCTTTGCTGAAGTTAAGAAGGTTGAAATTAGGTAAATAAGCTTTTAATAAGCTGTAAAAAATCGGCTGATTTTAGATAATATTTACACCTACGTTCTAAGAACAGGGATGTTGAACATCCATGATTTTTGGACTGTTCTTTGACAGACATGATATATTTTACGAGTTTCTGAATATACCGAGCGTCTATTAATGTGCCTATGAATACTTGTTGGGATTAATTTAGGCTTATCTAATTGACACGAATTTTACGATAGTGCTTTTTTGCCAATAGAAACAATAAATAAAGAAAAATTTATTTTTATGTGGCAAACGCGTGCGAACGGCGCGCTTACAAGCCCACTAATATAATTTAGCGGATGTGTATATTGTGAATGGTCAGTCCATTTGTATATATTGTTCGTATAGTTCGATCGTTCAGTTTATTTGTTCCACCCGTTAGTTCAATTCGTTCGTTCAGTCCGTTTGCCCATTCTGTTCGTTCAGACCGTTCGTTTAGACCGTTTGTTCAGGCCGTTCTTTCAGACCGTTCTCTCAGACCGTCCGTTCAGACCGTTCGTTCAGACCGTTCGTTCAGACCATTCGTTCATACCGTTCGTTCAGACCGTTCGTTCAGTTCGTCCGTTCAGTCCGTTCGTTCAGATCGTCCGTTCAAACTGTTTGTTTAGACCGTCCGTTCAAACCGTTCATTCAGATCGTTCGTAAAGTCCGTTCGTTCATATCGTTCGATGAGTCCGTTCGTTTAGCTTAGTCGTTTAGTATGTTCATTAAGCCCTTGGATACAGTCGATTTAGTTCTTTCGTTGCGTCTAATTGATAAACGGGTCTTGTTTATACTAGGTTCTTCCTTTTTCAACACGGGCTTGGGACCTGCCATGGTGGAGTCTCAAGGGTTTCGGACTAAGGGATTGTAGTACCAAGTCCCAAGGGCTCGGGCTTGGGACCGGGCTAGTCTATGTGGAAATTCCGTGCCAAATTCAGTCCTGGAAAATAGAGAGAGCTCGGTTTAGAGTAAATAGTTGTGATTTGTTGTCAACATGTTGCAATCTTAATCCTTATAAGCTACATTTTTCTAGGGCGACCTATTTCCTACGGTCGTTAATGATAATCTACATTGTTCTAATAACACTGATTTCTTACGGTCATTAAATGCTGGCTACTGCAAATATCTGAAATGTTCGCTTCCTTACGTCAGGTACGAGTTCAATCTTCTCGTTCGCCTTGATTTGATCAAGAATTGTTATCGGTTATAAAATCTCATAATAAACTGTGGCGCCAGTCCATGCATTACTCTAATATCAAAGTCCATTATAGTTATGCTTGCAATCTTTGTAATATCTCGCATGCTCTGCACATCTCCCGCAGCGTATCCACATCTGTGCAAGAACATTGTGGCTTACAAATCAATTCTCCGGTCGGCTACTCGTCTTGTTCCCACTGTCAAAGACCTGCCGTTTGACAGAAGTTAGAAATCCTAGGTGTTTCAATGGTTTGTGAAAGTTTGGTAAAAGCTTATCTTATGCTGGTATGGAGGGCAATTTTATCGCCCACTCATCCCCTCAACTTCATGTTTTGCTTACGCAACTCCGAGCAATTACGTGGACATCGACTAACGCTTAAACATCGTAGAAAAGTCCATCGACACTATCAGGATATCAGAGATCGAGTAATAAACAGTTGGAACAGACTCCCGTCATCTGCAATTGAATGCCGGAACATCCTAGATTTTCGGCGTGCGCTGAACAGTGTATCGCTCTCATAGGAAGTCGAACCTGATTTGGATTTTTTTGTTTTACTGACATTGTACTTTTTTACATTGAGATCCAGCCAAACGAGCCACCGCTCATCGGCTATTGTATACTAATAATAATGAAATTTTAAAACTTGATTCTTTTGGGTCGACTAGGATCAACCGTATTTCACCTTTCCCAGTTCGTATTTTAGCTGCAATGAAATGTAGTGGTTTAACACAATTTTTCGTTACAGTTTGAGTCATTCATGAATTCTTGAGTCATAAAAAATTGCCACTGTTGTCCATATGGCTAAGAGGACTCCAGTTCAAACATGCTAAGATTTTCGTCTATTAAACCTCACTAGTATTTTTTCATAGATTATTGAACGTATTATTGCTAAGAGACTGCGTCTATATTTTGATCGTATTCATGTCCTTGTAGACTCTCAACACGGTTTTAGGCCATGTCCCTCTTGCTTTATTATCAGCTCGTGAAGAATAGATTGATGTTCTCAGTAATGGTAACTCGTTGATATCATATTTTTAGACTTTTCTCGGGCCTTTGATATTGCCTCATGAATGAATAGTATTATTATTGATCTGATGTACTTTTTGTAGATTTCTCTAATGCTTTTGATTCATTATCAATCTGATGTACTCTTTTTAGATTTCTCTCATGCTTTTGATTCAGTTCCGCATGATCGACTTATTCACAAATTGAGGTCACTTAGTGTTTGTCATGTGTATGTCGCCTGGATTGCAAATTACTTAAGTTCACGCTCTTTCAAAGTACGTGTAGGTGCAGATATGTCCACCTCATTCGTTATTCATTATGGTCTTCCACAAGGTGCTGTTATCTCCCCACGTCATTTTATTGTTTATATCAATGATCTCCCATCTGTAATTCGTTCTGATGTCGTAATGTATGCTGACGATGTTAAGATATGGCGGCCTATTAGAGACGGAAGGGACATTAAGATCGTTCATGATGATCTGAAAAATAGTCAGCGGAAAATGGTTTGAGGGTTAACCCCTCTAAATGTGCGCATATGTCCATTGGTTCTTTACTAAACTTATCGTTTCAGATAGGTTCGATTCATATAGGCCGAGTGGGTGAATTCAAGGATCTTGGTGTGATGATGACCAGTAGCTTAAAAACTAATATCCACACTAGATATATTTGTAATCGAGGCTATCGTGTTTTATGGGTGTTTTTCAAGTCTTTTGATCGGATAAGTCCATCAATGTTCAAGCGACTATTTTGCTCTTATATTCTTCCCATCCTTGAATACGGTTTACCTGTAACTTATCCACAGACTTTAAGGGAATCCCGTGACATTGAGAACTTGTTACGTAAAGGGTCACGAATGATTCCGAATTTCTCCAATTTGAGATATGCTGAACGTTTGGCATCTCTACGTGTTGGCACATTGAAATATCGCAGATCGGCTATTGATTTATCAACTGCAGTCAAAATTGTTTTCGATGGCTTTGGTGGTCTCTCTAGCTTATTATCCGTGAATGATAGACGAGAAACTCGTGGGCATGTGTGGAAACTAATAAAGCCAACTACAAGAATTCCCGTTCACCATCGATTTGCAACCAGGGTGATTAACGGATGGAATGCACTAAAGTGCCTTGATATCTCTAGTAGTATATCTAGTGATGCTATCAAGAAAGCCATCGAAGCCGAAAGATGGAATTTGCAACTACTATTTGATTGAATTTTTTGCTGATGTTTTTTATTATTTTATCATGTTTTGTAAGCGACACGAGCTTGTAGCTCATTTGCTTCTGTTTGTTATAATAATTATTATGTCACAATGGTGTTATTCGTGAAATGTGTACTTGGGTGAACAATTTAATTGCTCAAAGATCTTATAGAGTGCGTATTAATAGCACACTTTCAAAGAGCAGAAAAATCTCAATGAGTGTTCCTCAAGATTCCGTATTGGGTCCTGTTACTGTTCATTATCTGCCCTAACAATTTGCTTTTACGCTTCAAAAATTCTCACTTAGCATTTACTGACGATGTCAAAATTTGGAGGATTGTCAATAGTTCGTCGGATTGTACTTAACTACAAAGAGATCTTGACTGTTGCTAGTGTCTGTCAACTGGTCTTTTGCTCAATGTTAACAAATGTGTGATGATGAGAATTGGCAAGAGCAATATTCCCTATACGTATAATATTAGAGGATCTGAGCTAAGCAAGGTATCCAATCAAAGTGATCTGGAAATCATCATTGACAAAATCTTTAAGACCATATTAAACACGGATAATGTTAGTAGGAAAGCTATACGTGCCTTATATTGCATTAAAAATACATCTTCCTTCATTTCAGCTTTTGTCTTCAAAACTTTATTCGTGGATCTTCTAAGACCGCATTTAGAATACTGCTTACAAACGAGCTTACTGATTACTAAGAAAGAAATAGGCGACTTCGACACAGTTATCCAGCGTGAATCTCGTATGTGCTTTGATCGCACACTCTACTCGTATAATATGCGTTTAACGATGCTAGATTTAATTCCAGCGAGTCTTGCTTATCTTACTTGACTTTTTATCCATTTGGGCGATGATTTACGAATTGATAGATGCCCTCGTAGATTTGCGTCTTCCACAGTCAGGCTTGCATAGGCACAGTTGGACTCTGTATAAACTTTCATATGGTCGGTTTCGGTTGGCAAGATCTTGGTAGTTATCTCACATAATTTTAAATATTTGGAATAAATTGTAAAAATATCTCACATAATTTTAAATATTTGGAATAAATTGCCAGAGGAAATTGCTGCTCTCTTAAACTATAATATGTTCAAACGAAAAGTTCGTTATTGGATAATGGATCCGATCAACAGATCACGGTTTCAATGCGAATGAGCCAACATTATTATTTTTACTATTTTTATTAGTGCCAATATTGTCCTTTATCATTTTCATCGTGGTGTAAAATAAAAGCTCAATTTTTTCACTTGCTGCTAGATGATACAGTGTCACACGACGATGTTTGGAACCGCATTCATCATACATTTTATGAAATTCCCTAGATTGAAAATTGTACCAAACAAATGCAGTCTTTATTCAAATGAATCTACAATAAGAACCAGATTAGTTAAGAAAACATGTCATTATCATGTGAATGTATTACGGACATTCGCTCCACCACTAAATTTTCGACGTATAGCGGCTTTTGACGTTTTTCTCTATGGTCGTTGTTCCTGCTAATCCGATACATAACCGCCTGAACGAGTAAATATGCCCGTGTGATGAGGGCTTTGAATATCACAAGGGTCAGCCTCAAGGCAACGTTCATATTGCTGATTCTTTAGACTTTCTTGTGTTTTTGCGTGCTTTACTTTGAATGGTCGGATCACAGTAAGAACATTAATTGTTCGGATTTCCTACAGTGTTTTCGCATATTTTGCTTTGATTGTCAGGTCATCATAGCGATCATTGGGTTTACCGCTCGAGATTTTATCAGCAATTGACGGAGGTTGTTAGTTGAAGAATTCTGACCCTTTATTTCAATCGGTTCCGACGTATAATTACCGATATTATCTGTTATTCTGTATTTGGAGGTAGTGCCATCGAATGCTGACTGTTTAGGCAAATATCGTGTAGAAATGAAGCTTTCTTTTCCATTTTTAGACTTAACACATATTTTGATTTCGAATATAAGAGTTCCACTTCCTCGACCGGGCAATTATATTTGCTACTTTTGATAAAAAGTTTTAATAAAATAGGACCTAGTTAAGTCGACCATTTAGACAAACCTATCAAATTCGCAGATTGGCGACTAAATGAACAAACTATTGTGAGGAGTGTCACTTGTCGATGTACATAGTAATGATCGGATTGCGTTAAGGCACTTAGATAAAAAACTTCGAAAGAAAAAATTATACAATTCACTTGAATAAATTAAATCAAACAAATGCAGAGGCCTTATTCAACTAAATCCACAATAAGAAACATGTTTGGTAAGTAAACATGCCATTGTCATGTGAGCGTATTACGACCAAAATTATGGCCGTAAGTTGTGATATGCCCTTATGATCATATGCGCATTTCAATAGCCTATATAACACGTATGGATATGATTGATTTTATGATGGTTGTGACTGAACATTTGGTTCTTTATTGTATTTTGATTTTTTGAATGATGTGGCTACTTCCAGTTTTGACTATGAATGGCTATTTCAGTCTTTTTATTAAATATGATCATATAATTCCACTTAATTTACATGAAACTTACACCGATTATATGCAGCTGTGAGATTGTTTTCGGCAATAATGCATAGTACTTATTTTAATATTAAATAGCTGCATTCAAACCCTATGATTCACTTTTAAGTGGGTATTCCATGATGCTTGATCAAACGTATGAGTAGACGACAAATGGTGTTCGTAAAAAATGTTTTTGTAAATAGGAATTCAATATAAATTATGTGATGTTGTGTAATTATTGAGGGTTAGCAATTGCTAGTCATGACGCTGTGAGAGACGATATTACGAACGCATTGGATAAAGTAATAAATACTAAACCCACAATCTTTTTGCATTTCAAATATTTATTATTACAGGAACAAAGAAGCAGAAAAACCTGTTTCATGTACTAACAGGTTGCTAGCATTGACTTCAAGTGATTAATGTCCATAAATTTCTTTAATTCTAAATGATTATTGTTGGTATAATTAAGCAGTAATATTCTTGATAATAAATACTAAACCCACAATCTTCTTGCATTTCAAATATATATTATTACATGAACGAAGAAGAAAATATCCTTTATTTGATTAAAATTCTATATTTCGATAGCTCCTGTTATCATCATCAGGATTACAAAAAAAATGTTTCAATTTTTTTGTAATCCTGATGATAGCAGGAGCTATTGAAATAGAATTTTTATCAAATAAAGGATATTTTCTTCTTCTTCGTTCCTGTAATAATATACTTATTTCATTGTAATATCGTGACCATTTTCTAATCTTTTTTATTTTCTTTTAATCTTCTCTTTACGTATATTTTCTGTTGTACTTAGACCCGTTCAGTTTAAAGGCGTCATAAAATTAGTTTAGTTCTTAATTGAAATAGTAAATTCACCAAATCTATTAAATAGTTAATCGAGTCAATATATTCATTAAAAAGGTACTAGTACGTTATCTTTTTGCTCACTTTTTATTAGTTATCAATTCGACAAAGCTTCTTGTTTGGAATTAAAAAATTACTGTACAAATTAAATATCGATTTGTTTAATATTTGGTTCATTGTTTTTAGAAATTTTAATAAAAATTCTTACTAAAATATTCAAATAAATTTTAAAAATAATAAATTTGCAAAAATAAAAAACCCAGTAAGTGCAAACATTAAATTTGATTTGCTCATAATCTAAAACTGTAAATAACAAACAAGCTTTCGTGGAACCTTAAGATTTAGCAAGAATTATCAATAGATTCGCGGTATTAACATATTCAGTTTACCGAAATTCAATATTTTGCATTACTCTATCAAAATCTGAATTCCATCTTAAAATGTAAAACAAAAAATATCTCCACGCAGACATTTATCCCGATGAGCTCTCTTTGCTTTTATGATGCCACTAAATTGTTATAATTGCTTTACTAAAGGAGAATGAGTGGAAGTTTTTGAGTTTAGATATAATATTTTAGTATTATCGATTTCAAATTATAAATCACTGATACCAAATTGAAATACAAAATTGAAATTGTTTAATTAAGAATTATTTAATGACCATCAATCTTTATTTAGATTAAAACGGATGGATAGAAAATAATATGCCCTGTTTTAAATGCCGATATCATATTTATTCTTGCTAATGACCCACAATCTAAAATGTAAATACTAGTTTATAAATCTATAAAAATACTGGTATATATAACATATATTATTTATTTTAAATTTTAATAATAAATTTTATCGTTATATATTTATATATTGTATAAAATCTTATATAATTATTTATTATTTATAATTATTTCTTTATTTTCAATTTATATATTGTATAAAATACGAAACTCAGTTAGCTGATCTGATTTGTTCCACTAACAAGTTATTATTGACCTGTGGACTTTGTTTTCCCGGTAAAATAACCTCTGTCATGAATACTGAGACAATATAATTTGTATTAGAATTAGGTACATCAGAGGAAATACGTCATTATAATGTATTTGGCATCCCTGTTGTGTTAGGTAGAGGAATAGGGTCCGAAACCCGATAGCATAGCAGTTCCTCATTATGATCTCTATTGCTTATTCGAATACATCGTATATTATTTATTAGTCAATTCATAAAAATTGACTTTTATTTTAAATTTTAATTATAAATTTTATTGTTATATATTTATATATTGCATAAAATCTAATATAATTATTTATAATTATCTTTATCTTCAATTTATTTATATTATAAAATACGTAGGCAGTTTTTTGAACACAGATTTTAATCTATTGTACAGAAGTGTAACTTCAATTTAGTGCTCTAATTTGCTATGTTAATTTCCATACTATATTCAAATAATTTAAATTCGGATTTAGTTATTTTTATCAAGTATATTTATTTTTTTAATTTAATTATATTTATTAAAAACTTGTATATATTAAACGCTATATTAAACATTTCCTTTGGTTATTGAACGTACTGAAGGTGTGGAATTTTTCTGTTTGAAGTTTTATCATATCTCTTGTTCCGCTGCAAATTAATGACGACAACTTGGGCGTTTCTTTATTTTTATAATAATGTAAAAACACAATCACGAAGGGCGTTTCATGATTTTACGAAATGCTTTTACATTTTGTCATTTTGCGTTCTTCTGTACGTTGATTTCTTCTGTGTTGATTAAGTGCCTTTTATATAACTGCTAACGTGTTAACAATTTTACTAAAGTTTGCAGATAGAATTTCAATCTATAAGTGATCTGACTTTGCTGCTGTCAAAAGAAATTCCAAATGCCGAACCCTAAATGCTTCTTTGACATAACAAAGACTGCTGCTAGACAGCAGCCGGTCAGCATGGGCCGCATCGTGTTTGAACTGTATGCTGATGTTGTACCTAGGACAGCGGAAAACTTCAGAGCTCTTTGCACCGGTGAAAAAGGATTTGGTTATAAGGCATCTTCATTCCACAGAATCATCCCGGGATTTATGTGTCAAGGTGGGGATTTTACAAGAAATGACGGTACGGGAGGGAAGTCTATTTACGGAGAGAAGTTTGCCGACGAGAACTTTACACTGAAGCACGATAAACCGTTCCTGCTATCAATGGCTAATGCGGGTAAAAATACTAACGGATCGCAGTTCTTTATAACCACTGCAAGGACTTCATGGCTCGATGGTAAGCACGTTGTGTTTGGAAGGGTAATTGAGGGAGAAAACGTTGTCAAACAGATGGAAAGTGAAGGTTCAGAAAGTGGCAAAACCAAGAGCGTAATTAGCATCGCAGACTGTGGTACTTTATAAAAATAAGACATGCGTAAAAATAATTTATAAAAAACCTTATAATTTATACTTTTGAAAAAATACATTTTAGTGTTTACTGAATATAAAACCGATATGAGCTTCTTGCTAGAATGACAGCTAATAGCCGATATAATTAGTCGTCAGCGTAGATGTTTCTCATCGCAATGGAAAGCATATGCTTCCTAAAAATTTTAAATATACCAGAAATATTTTAAATTTTAAAATTTTATTGTTTGCAGATCGGATGGTCGACGTCCTACCATTTTCCCTAGGCGTGAAGGGAAATGTTTGATGTCATACGCCATTTTCGTGGACACCCTCGCAGCCAGCAATGCTAGGAACGCAGCCAGATAAGCAGGCGAAGCAGCTTCATATGCTGAAGAGCGGAAACGGCTGAAATATGCCTTTGTCGTGTCCCACTTATTTTGCCCTTTTTGAGTATAGAGTTTTGGATAACTGGACTATTCCGCTTTGGCTCTTGTTAAGCAGATTGGAAAAATATTGAAGCACGTTACCGGGGATTTCTCGTGCTATTTTATACCTCCTCCAAAATGTTAGCATCACCATCCAACGTGGAAATGCTGTCAGCATTCTGGCGATGTACCAGAAATATTTTAAATTTTAAAATTAACAAGTAAAAAGTACTTTTAAAAATATGTTTTTATCCGCTTAGAAATTGATACTTTATGTCAGATGTTTAGACATCTTACTGTTAATCCTGTATTGAAGCGGTGTTGGTTCTTTATGTACATGCCGTCTATTTCTCACGGTTGTGGGCCAGATCGAGCAGCTAATAAATCTCTTGCGCCCGGACGCCGTCATTGCGCATTGAACCTTTGCTCAGCAAAACTGGGCAATATCTTGCCGCATCGAATGGTGTGAACATTCTTGCTGTATTGAGTTCCTAAGGACATGTTCATTAAGTTGTAATGAAATTTTAGGTACATCTGATCTACATGTATCAAAGTCTGTTATCTGGAGGGGGCTTGCGTTTAGCTCACCCGCAGTTGGTTTACTGTGGAGTGTCTCCAGGCACAACACGAGGTAAAACGGATACACGCTAGAGATTATTATCGAATATTAAATTTGCTTTTAGAACTTTGAAATTGGCAATAAGAAATTTTATATTCAAAAAAATTATAAATTATTTTAAATTCCGAACTTTTAAAATGTTTTTGTATTTTTAAAACGCTAAAATAACCAATTAGAAATTTGAATTTTTGAATGTCAGAATTCAATATTTTTGTTCAATATTTTTTTTATTCAATATTTTTGTTTTCAAAAATATTGAATAAACATTAAAGTTTTTATTCAAAAAAGTGTTGAATATAAAGCATTTAACGTTTTATATTATCAATTTAACGATTATTTTGAATAGCAGACTTTTAAAAATATGAAAAGAACAATTAAATATTGAAATGTTTGAAATTTTAGAACGTTTGAATAATCAATTTTAAATTAAAATTTTTGAATGTTTAAGATGTATAATATTTATAGTTTACAAATAAAAATTAATAAAAAATAACGATAGATTTTATTGAACTGAGTTATTTAACGCTACACAGTATGCAATTGCGATTATTTTTACTTTTGACAATGACTCATTAGCGTCATTATCAAAAGTACATGATATCATTCCAACCCATTTATGATAGGCGGTTGCGATATAGCCTATCAAATAATAGCCTGTAAATTTTATAGCCTGTAAATCACAAAATGCATTTGAAATTTTCGCGTTGTTCAGTGTGCATTATATTATCATTTTATAATCAGCTGATACGTTATTAAATAAATCAGAGAACATTAATATAAATATAAAATATGTTTATATAATTGGAAATGCGTTATAAATAATTATGAAACAATAATTTTAATTAATAATTTTTAAAATAATTAAAAATTATTAATTATTTTTATTTTAAAATATCAAATTATTATAGTATTTTTATATTTTTAGCTTTTTATAATGCAATGTATTGTTTCCAATACAATACATTCCAACCTATTAATAATAGGCCGTTGCAATATTGCCTAAGCTTGTGGATAAGGAGAAAGGTTAAAATGAGACATTATTATTAATTATTAATTATTAATTACGAATGTGGTCAATAAATTTGGTTAATTCGTTTTAATTACACTGTTTGATATAAAATCTGTATGTTTCAAGTTTGCATTGTATAATCTAGACATCACGGTATATTTAAAGAGCAGTACCGCTTCAAACATATCAAATACATATTTAACATCATTTAATGTAAACCTTGTAATTATATAATTATTTATTTTCTAAATAATTAAATTTTATAATTATTATTTAAATTATTTATTTATGTTTATGAACATCATTTACTGTAAAACATAAAACCTACCAACACGCCTAATGATATGTAGATAAACATACCAGCTGATACGCCGTATATCCGAGATCGCATATTAATTGAAATCATAAAACCAATTATTATTCCGAGATAGTTACGGAGGATGTAAAATTGAAGAACAAAGCTTGTGAAAGGCTTAAACCTGATTTCATAAACACGGTAAAGTCTCCTAAAGAGGTAGTGTATTATCAGGTAGGGGAATGTGCAACAATCAATTTAAAAATCTACATATATTTGCAATTATTGGTAATTTTCAAACTAATCATATATAGTTTGTTTCCTAATTTTAAGTTAATATTTAATTAACTATTTAATATTAATATTTAAGTTTTATAGATCTTCGAAGCGAAATTTCTAATAATTACAAACTATTTTTTAGTACTTTGAAGTTGATTAGGAAATATTCAATTTGTGTAAAAAATGCACGAATTAAGATAAGTATTTTATTCTTGTAGCACAGTCAATTGTTTGTATATTTCCTACAAATACTATTTCGGCCATATTCCACATTCATTGATTGCCGAACATCGTTTCAGGTTCTGTCTTTTCGATATGCTTTCATCGAAATGTGGATGGACGTTCAATAAGACAACCCATAATACGGTAAAATTTCCATCTTTACCCACAGTTGCAAAATCTATGCCGGTAGAGTTCATAGATGCCCATACCAGATATTCGAAAGGCTTGGGCTTGCCCGATTTATAGTTTGGATAATTTCCTTTTAATCTATCTTTGCAGAACATTTCTTTTAAAATTGCAGGAATCAATGTATTCAAATCTAATGTTGATATTTCTAAGCTAAATAGCAATGGAAGAATATCCTTAAATTTCATTTCATAGCTTCTATCACTGTATATTTTGTATAATTCGTGACCAGCCATATTCGTCATCTTTTTATCAAGAAGAAGCATTTGAACGTCATGATCTAAGCGATAGGTATTCAGAAGATCAAATATAGTAAGCCTTAGAAAGTCTCGCAAATATACATGCTCTCCTTGTAGGTGTCTAGATGGGCCTGTGATGTCTTTAAAATCTTGAGGTGTGAATGTCAACTGGCCGTGTAGAAACAGTACAATTACAAAGAATATCTTTGAATATGTCGTCGTCATTGTTAATTGAAAATTTTAAAACATGAGTTTGCTTATTTTCATTAACTCGGTTACTATGGTTTCGCATATTGTGGTCAAAAGTATTTCAACTTTCCATTGTTCAATAGCGCCTCTAATTTTATGCCACATGCAGTTTTATTCAATTTTTAATTTTCAAAATGTCTAATTTTTTAATTTTAACAATTTCTGTAATTTTTATATAAAATGCGATATTATAAATTTATAATTGTATATTTATTAAAATTGAATCAAAAAGACAAAATAACATTATTTTATATTATTAGTTATATATAATATTATTTTATAATTAACTACACCACTGGAGTAGCCAGCCTAGTTGATGTGGCATTGAATCGCGATACAGACGTCCTGAGTTTGAATCCGATCCGCACCAGTATGCGTAGTAAGCAGATAGTAAGGGTATGTATGTCTGGGTCAGAGTGATAAGATCCATTCCAGTCTGATTAGTAGCGTCCTGCTATATCAAGAATAGGAACAATATTTGTACATTTTTTAAAGTATTTATTGATACTTTTAATAAAGTATTAATAAAGAATTTTTCTCTAACAGATTTTATTAATCTATATTTATTTTAAATACCTAACGTTTTAATATCGAACATCAGATGTTGAACATGATTTATATTATAATTATTAATTATTATAATTAATTATTAATTATCATGCCAATATAAAAAAATTCTTTTTATTATCGCATTTATTATTTTTTATTATGTCATTCAAAAGAAAAATTATCAAAACTTTTATTAATTTTGCATTAATTTTAAAATTTAATTCATTAAATTTTACATTAATTTTATAATTATTAATTATTAATTATCATGCCAATATGATAATAAAAAATTTCTTTTTATTATCGCATTTGAACGTTTAAAAGAAAATCACCAGTAAGTTCAAGTAAATAATTTATCGTTTACATTTTTGATTTCTAATTTTATTTTGTTAAAACATTGCATGTGTTAGCAAATTAAAACCATCACAATACATTTAGTCATGATTTCAAAATCGCTTTCAACGCGTTGAATGAACACTAACAAATATTGATTTCGTTACGGCTGTCATTCTCGGTAGATTCAGCAGATAATTTTACTTTGTGCTTGATCTATATATACTGATTGCCTAATATAATTTTTTTGGCTTTTTCAATATTTTTTCGATTTAGCAAATTGGTAATGAATATTACTGTTTGTGAGTTAGAATCAATTTAATTTGCCCATTTATCCATCAAGAGTAATGAATAGGTAATATACAGTTTCTGTTTCCTTAAATTTATGAAAATATGATAAACTTTTATCTATGAGAAGTGAGCAAACAGGTTTTATTCAAAACGGTTTAATATATTTCGATTGCTTCTGATATCATCTTCAGGAATTACAAAGTTTTCTGAAAACTTTAAAAAATCTTTCTTCATGACAAAATTTTGTAATTCCTGAAGAAGAAAGGAGGAGCTATCGAACTCTTTATTAAACTCTTTGGAATAAAACCTTTTTACTCACTCATCTTTTGGGTCCTCTAAATTTTAGAGATTTAAGAAACATTGGTATTTTTAATATTTACATAACGTTGATAGATAACTTTTTAATTTGTTATAATTTTACTTAAATCGTATAGTAAACACCATCTGACTTTTTACGACCTGCTTTTTTCATTTAAAAGTGGACTAAATTTTGATAATATGTAAACATTAAAAATATTCACAGCACCTTACTTTCTGTACAGAAACGTTTTATATTGGAGCAACAGGAAAGTAACGGAAATTTTGCTTATATAACATTGAACGACATTGTTTCACATGAAAATAAAGTTTTAAACTGCATATATTCTGTTTATAATTTATCAAATATTTTATAATTAAATCGCTAATTAGATCCTGTAAATTTATAAGAAATTTAAGAATAAAAAAGGAAATTAAATTTAAAATCAACAAACAAATATTAGATAAGTAGTTTGAAAATTGCAAGTAATTACATATAAGATTAAGTGAAAATTAATTATAAGGTTAATTGAAAACATTTTTCAGTGTTTAATTGAAAACTAAATTAAAATTAATTTTAATTTCAATTGTAACAATGACTGCACAGGTTTATCAACTTAAAATCTGCGAACTACTTTGTATGTTTTCAAATTGAAGGTAGAACCTTCCCCTTCCCCTTCCAACACTAATTTAATATAAAATCAGAAATGACTTCAATAAAATTTGAAAAATGATTTAATTTAAAATAAAATTCAAAATTTCAAGATTTAATTAAAGATAAAATTTTAGTTTGATCACTGTTGTCAAATTAATACACTCAAGCATTAATGAAACCAAATTAGAAAACGGTTCCTTTTTAAAAAGATAATGTAAAAATTATTCTGGAATTATGTAAGTCATATTCAGATTAAACAGCTTTTTGACATCTGATTAATTTTAATCAAATAAAAATGTAAAGATTTTAAATAATAAAAAATAAATTATAAACTATCAAAAATTGAATATTTTTAAATTATTTTAAATCTTTACATTTTCCATTTTATTTAAATTGATCGGATGTGCACCATAGCCGAGGGCGTTGACTTGCAAAAGTAAAACATTATGTTATCTTACCATCATGATGTTGGTCTAAACCAAGACATGAAGATTCTGGACTAATAGACAGTTCATGCATAATAGTTTAAAGCAGAGGTGGTCAACACTTTTCGATGAAGCGCCAATTTTCCTTTAAGAAAATTGGCGCATATCAAATGCTCCAATTTTGTTCTTGCAAGAACCCACACATTTTTCAAATATTTGCCCTTTTCAATCAAAAATGTTGAAAAAATATAACTTTGTTTTCGATAATAAGTAAAGTGTCCAAACTAACTTTTGGAAATAATCGTAAAAATAACTGAAAATTTTTATTAACAACTTTATAAGAAAAATCCCGTCTTCATTAAAAGATAATGCGCCATGAGTTGGCCACCTCTGGTTTAGAGTAATATAAAAAATTCTGATTTAGACCGTTACATTTACTTTTAAAAATATGTGTTAGTTTCTGTTCTTCGAACTATCATAGCAGGTCAAATAATCGAATGATCGAAGAGTTGTGTCGAATAGCTGCATTGCTATTATATTACTATTATATTTTTAATATTTTATATTGTATACTATCTACGAGTAAATACATTAAGACATTAAAGACTTATAATCTTTCAGAGCTAAACGTGGCGCTAAGCACTTCGTATTTACATGTAAATGCTTTTACGTAACTACATCAGAGAGTTTTTAAAACTCATTCAAAAAAGGACTTCAAAAAGTCAATTTTCTAAAAAACAATTTTCATTAATTACTCAAAATAAAAATCACTAGTGTCTTGTGACCATCTAAAATTTGTTACCTATAATAATTTCATTATTTATTAATTTAAAACATTTTATGAATATATTAATATAACATACCCATCTTAATACATTATAATATATTAATATAGAACATATATAATATAGCATATATTATATAAATATAATATATCATATTTTTAATATACTAAAATGCATACTATTATGATGATATCACTCTGTAGTGATATTTATATGAAAGGTAATATCTCAGAGAATATATTGAGAGTTTGAATGATTACCGAAATCATTTGGATTAATCACTTGTTAGGTTTCAACCCAAAATTAAATATGCTAACTAATATTGATAAATAAACAACAGAGTACAGAGGCGTTATTCTTAGAAAAGAATATATTATCAGGATCCAAGACTAATTTGTCAATATTAACATGACATAAAATGTCATGTTATATTTACAAGCTTCTTTATACATAGAAACTTGTAAAGAATATAAACGAGATTACACACCGCAAATTTTTGTGTAATTTCATTAAATCGTAATTAATATCGTAAATTGATTTTTTATGGGTTTAAAAAAGAATTGTAATTCCATCTTGGATTGCCTATGTTTCAACTGTTTTTCCCGTATTTGTTGTAATTAAAAATACAAAATAAATTAATTACTAATTAATTATTAACTTACAAATAATTCAAAATACATTTATAAATCCTCTATCATTTCTCATCTGACAGCTTAGCAATGCCGTTTTGACTACCAAGTGATATATTTTTATCTTCAGAGCAGTGACCTATTCCCCAATGATATAACCTTTAATTACTGTTTTTATTGAATTCATAAAGACACGTATGCTACAATATAACTAACATTTATTTCTCAAATAAAGTTGACTTTGCAACGTTTGGGTTCAGTTTCATTTTCGTATCAACGACAATATTTAGATCGCGTTTTGGTAAATTTTATAAATCCGTATTGATGATCTAATCATTGATTAATAGAGTAAGGGATTTTTTAATTATTTATTTTAAAGTCAAATGTTCAATTGCTAACTATCATCGCTAGAAACAAAGTGTTTATGTTTTATATTATTATATTGATGATTAGAGTTAACAATTGAAAATTTGACTTTAAAATAAATAATTAAAAATAAATTAAGTCAAAATACATGAGTAATTTTAATACAAAATTAGAAGAGTAGAAGAGTAGAAGAGCTTAAATTATTTCGCGTGTGGTTAAAATGTAATTTACTAATCAAATATTGTGAAGATAACTTTTGACCATGACATCAAAGTTTTTGGATTTTATAACATTAAAGATACATTTTAGTTATCTATTAATGGCGAAGTTCCTATCATTATCAGTACATAAATATACACAATATTTTATTGGATCGTTTTAATGTCCGAAATTGAAAAATTGACTAATTTTATTTAGGTAGCAATTGAAAATTTGACTTTAAATAAAAATAATTAAAAAATTCACTCGCTCGATTAATCCATAACTAATAAATCAACAAGTGAAAATCGATTTATAAAATACAAAAATTTAACTAAATCTAATCAAGAACTATAGGTAAGTGATTTTTAAGTAAATATTCACACGAAGTTTAATAATCCTAACATTTACCAGTTGTTTTAACAATTTACAGAAGATAAACATGCAAAGCAGTAAAAGTCCAGCATTTTGTTGCTTACGACTTAATTGTTAATTAATTTGATAGCTAATTGTTTGATTGCTATTTTAATTAAAATATTCTTATTATTTGTTAAAATAATAAGTTTAATTGTGATTTTAATTGTTTAATAAATAATCAATGTGATTATTTAATTGCTAATTTATTCATTTGTTGCTTAAGAGATAAGTGAACAACTTCGGATCTGCATATAATAATGATATAATAATGATATACATTATTCTGTAACTTCATTACAGAATAATGATAATTGGTAATTTGTGATAGTTGGCCGTTTGTTCACAAATAGCAGACATCTCTCAGCATAAAATTCATCATGCAATAAAAGCATCATTAACTGATTAAATACAACATGATTATAGGATAAACGTGATACACAAAGTATCATACAATTCAAATCGTGGAGTCTCAGTAGACCGAATTCCCAGTAGACCGAATTTTACATTCAAACAGAGAGAGGTGTACATTGTGAGGCAAGTGATGCATTTTTCACCTACGTTTCTTCTAATTGGATAACAAATACCAGACCTTTGTTCAACAGAGCAATTTGGTCGCAATATGGCATTCTCAGAGGGAGAACAAACAATGCCGCTGAAGGGGTTAATTCAAAACTAAATCGTTCGATTAACAAAATTAATCCCGATTTCTATGAAATTGTAAATAAGATTTTTGAGATTCAGCAAGACAATAATATTGAGATTTCTAGACTTTTAAATGGAGGAGAAACAAAAAGAAGAAAAAATATATGTTGACTAAGATAACAAAATCGAAAGATTGGTTATTCGCTTTCAAAGGGGTCTTTTAAACATTACAGAGCTTATACACGGCCTCAAAAACACCATTAAATTAAATGTTAAAAAAATATTTCTTTAATTGCATTTATTTAAAAAAAGAGGCTTATTAATTTTTTTGGATCTACTGGGAATTCGGTCTACTGGGACAGAACCGATTCAAATATTAGTAGTAAACTTAGCCTTTGCCCGTAAAGTTGTTAATTGCGAGTTGTTTTTAGATGTGATTAAATTCTCCTGTTTGTGGCACGACATTATCCTCACAGGTATTGTTCCTATTCTTGATACAGCATGAAGCTTATAATCAGCCTGAGTGGGTCTCATCAGCTGCTGACACCGACCTACATTTCCCGTTTCAATCCTTATTATCTGCTTACTCCGTACACCGGTGCTTATCGGATTCAAACTCAGGACATCTGCATTGCGTTTCAACGTTACATCAAATAGGCTGCTCCAGCGCTGTAAGCATACATTTCTGTATATTACTTTTGGTAGGGGGATCGTGTTCTAACGATCTATTCGAAACCTACGATTGTGTTACCCGCAAGCCGGATCATCATTTTTCATGCAACCACTTGCAATGAACGTTTTAAAAAAAATTTCGGTCTACTGGGACAGAACCGATTCAAACCGTAAAGTTGTTAATTGTGAGTTGGTTTTAGATGTGATTAAATTCTTCTGTTTGTGGCGCCAAATTTTCCTCACAGATATTGTTCCCTTTACTTGATACAGCAGAACGCTACTAATTAGCCTGAATAGGACTCATCAGCTGCAAACCCATACCTACATATCACGTTTCGATCCTTATTATCTGCTTACTCCGTACACTGGTGCTGATCGGATTTGAACTCGAAACGTCTGTATCGCGTTTCAGCGTTACATTCACTGGGTTGACTGCTCCATTGTGTGGATATATATTTTTGTATATTATTTTTAACATCACTGGAGCATCCAGTCCAGTAGATGATCAACTGGAGCAGCCAGATCAGTGTTACATCACTGGAGCAGTCACCCCCAGTGAATGTAATGTTGAATCACGATACAGACGTTTTGAATTCAAATCCAATCAGCACCAGTGTACGGAGTAAGCAGATAATAAGGGTCAAAACGTGAAATGTAGGTCTGGGTCGACATATGATAAGATCCACTCAGGCTGATTAGTAACGTCCTGCTGTATCAAGGGAACAATACCTGTGAGGATAATGTCGTGCCACAAACAGAAGAATTTCAACTCACAGATGCTAATAAGTTAAATTAAAGTGATTAAATATTAATATCAATTATTATTACATTTAATTAATATAAACTTATATCAATCAACTACATATAGTTAAAATGTGGCGATAGGCATTTTTGTAAATTGTTAATAAATTTTATTATAATTGATTTAACAACTTAATATCAATTGATATGAAATTTAGTTAATATCAATTGATATTAAATATTAAAGTCATATTAAAAATATAAAAAGTCCTCTTAAAAAGTTGTTTCAGTTTTTCAAGAAATATTCAAATTATTATAACTTTATTCACTTCGAACTGGCATTTATAAATGTCTGTTTAAATTGTTTAAAATTTGCAAATAACAGTTTTAAAAACTTTTTTTAATATGAATTGAAATCCTTATGAACACGAATCCTAATTTAAGTATGGCCAGTGTTCCTAATTAAAGTAAGATTACAGCGATATTTCCACTGGGAGGATTTAATTAAATCATTAATTAATAATTAATTAAATTAATTAATTAATTAATCATTTAATTAAATTAAATCATTTTTATTTGCAACATGCAAATAAAACACGACAACTTTTTTGAATTTGAGTTTTAAGATTTTATAATTTCTATTTTGATTTTATTCGGTTTTATTTATGAACAACTCTCTCTTTACTCTTCAGAGAGGATCAGCTCGCAGGATTAGCTGGTCCTGAAGATTACATTATGTTTTAAGGAATTGATTTAATTGTTCATATGGATCCTCACATTTATTAAGACAATCCAGCGTAACTTTTAATTTAGCGAACAAATTTGCCTTCTGTGCAATCACAAATCATTGCTTCTTAGTGCATTTTCGCGACGGGATGCATTGCCTGACGTCAACATAATGACCATCGGTGGCCATAGCTGATACATACTAATAAAGTCGACAGCTGACCTCAAATAAATTGAAAAAATGCATACATAGTTATATACACATATCGTAAATATAATTTATAATTTGACAAAACTATCATTGGATTGATTAATTTGTATAGTCAAATGAATCCGTATTAATACGGGGACCAATTTATCAATTGCGGGGAGTTATAAGTTTCTGATAGATTGATATTGAATGTCTAATGTGTTACACTTTTGTAGGCCGTCGAAGACAAGGTAGTAATGACAAAATACTTAAATCGCTGTTGATATATAATTTCTTTCAATAGTTGAACAGATTGTAATTTCTCTGAAAATTATATCACTGAGATAATTAAATAAATGATAATTATACGTTGTTTTGTAAATAGCCAAACCTAGCTTTGTTCATTTCATACAATAATCGATGATAGTCTCAATAAACTTATGAATTAAATGAAAAGGGAATACAACCATTTAATTATTTACTCTGTTCGATTAGAGCTAAATTAAAGCACAACTTCGATTAAGCTCTACAGTTAATGATCAAAAACATGTAAAAGGATGTCACCGTTTAATATCTCTCTGTGAATATAAATTAAACGTTAGCAGAAAGCATGTAGGTGAACAATGATGTAATGAGCAGTGAAAAGTTACATTTTCTTGCTCTTGGTAGACAAGTCATTTTTACAAATGTGTAAACTATAAATTCGGAGAATAAATGAAGATATAGAGAGAGCATATGTGAATACATATATATTTATCAATAAATTAACACACAGGTAGCGAAGTGGATGCGTCACGCACAATAGCAGCAGCAAAATGAATAGGTTGAATGCATAGAAGGAAAGAGTCACCGCCGCTGTCTCTTTTGTTTGAATTCTTGTATTTCGTAGTTTGCTTCTTGTCGAAATTTTTACCTTCACTCCGCTCCAACATCATCTTCGCTATTTTAATAAGATAGTTTTTGTTTAAGAACAGAAAATGCGGGGTGCTGACAATTTCACAAAGCAAAGACAATGAAATAGTATCTTTCCGGAAAAGAAACTGTACAAGCTTAGAAACCAGATTAGCGATTGCAGCCTTATAGAATTTCGGAACCTGCGTCGTTAAGTAAAGACTTAAAGCCTTATTTGCTGGTTTATGCTATAAGCCAAAATTATACTGTCGCTTTATTATTGACATTTATTATTGTCATTTTAATTGACAACGGATTGAACTGGAAGTTTTCGAAGGAGCAAACAATTAAGTCCCATATTATACACCCAGAGACATGTATGCTATGCAAAATCCATACAATTCTAAACACTTTACCAACAACAAACTACTTCAGCACTATAATCATTACCAGATGGGTAATCCAGTTGATTCGACCAAGCGTATAATCGAACAACCATATGATCAAAACAGAATGATTCATACTTCTTCTGTACACGATTTGGATAATCAAATCGCAGCGTCTAGTGTGGGAAAAAGTGAAGCTGACCTTAATAATTACGAAATATTAGTAGACAATAGTGATATCAATCCTTCATCTATAAAAACCCCTTCATCATTGTACGACCATTTTCAACAACAAGGTGCACATTATCTAAAAAATTCATCTTCGACAAACCAAACATCGGTAGCTCCCAATGCTTCAAGAAAACAAAGCTACAATCAATTATTGAATAACCATTATTTTTTAGACATTCCTACAACTTGGGGTTCTACACGTGCGGGTAACGGTAGTGTAGCTAATCAAGCTCGTCTGAACCGAGTCGATCATCTACCAGCCAGATCGGTAGGTTATTCGTCAATTAGCATAGCTGGTAGTGCGCCTTCCTCTCACTCTTTGGCCATAAACGATCCTAGTCAGCAATCTAGAGTATCACACACTGCTCCTAATAAGCGTTCATCCTTACTGAATAGCAGCATGCGAACACCGCATGGTTATGATCAACCTATCGTTCCAAGGGTAACACCGAAGATTGTCGTCGGCGAAGACAATAATCGATCGTTTAGACGTCATAGCAGCGTTTATCGTCGATCCAAATGGCTTCGCGATGAACCGAATTTATCATTACAAAATAACGATAATCCGAAAATTATCAATCATGTGCCTGATTTACATGTCACTGAAGATATCCTAGGTGATGGAATCGGGCAGAATCAGCAAACAACTGTAAAGAACACTATGTTGAGTAATCAAATGGATAAATCCTCGAAAAATCGGTAGCTTCTACTAATTATTATGAACTTTTCCACATAATCGTTTTTTAATGTTGCTTTCAGGTTATACAGTCAACCATCTGAATTAGTGACGAAAATAAACAGGCAATTACAACGGTTTCAAAATCCGTTTGGCGAAAATAATGGATTACACAGCAAAAATATGGCGATGGAAGCAGTTAAAACTGTACAGAAGGTAAAATTTATGTATTTTTAAAATCACGATTAGATTGTCAATGAAAGACAAAATTGTGTAAAACTATAATTTACCCTTACCAATTTCTATAAAATTTCTAAAATTACTTTAGAGATTATTAGAAATATATCCATCCTGATCTGTATTTAAACATTTAAATTTCCATGAACTATCAGGTATAGTTAAACGACAAAAAAAATATTTTGATATTTCGCTAGTAACTACTAGCATCTTCAGAAAATTTTCTAAAGTCTTTTTACTACTATAAAGTGTGATTTATGAAATTAGATATATTCATGCAGCTTTCGTAATTACTGAGTAATTTGTAGTCTATTCTAAATTTATCAAAATATATTTTACATTTATTCTTTAATGAATATAATATATGAATGTAATATATTTGGTTGATTGCCAAATTAACTATGCCAAATGATTGACACATACGTCAATGATGACACCATTTATGTGGCTAATGATTGGCATAGTTGCCAATCATTGTGGAGAATTATAAAAAAGTTTTAATATTTTCATCATTTTTAATTGAAACAACATATCGATAAAAAAGCGTCAAATTGAATGAAATCAATTAAAACAAATAGTTTGCTTTTATGAAATTACTGTAAAATTGCTGTTGATATTTAGGCATCAAAATTAGTGGCTTTAATTGATAACTAAGATCAACGAAAAGTTTTTCAGGATCGGTGATAAACTTTTATTTTAGCAAATTTTGTTTTATGATATTACATCATCTAATGCGTAATTTGTTACCAAAATTATTGGTTTATATTTTAAGTCCAGATATTTGTGATATTTTAAATTTTAATAAATTCAGAAAGTATATCTGCAAATATTTAAACATCAACGCAATTTTTACATTTAATATTATATTCTTAGATATGTACTTTTTGAATTTTATTTATATTATGTTTAATATCGTATCAAGGAGTGCTTGTAATGTCTGTAAAATTAAGTAAAGCTATTAGACAAATTATCAATAACAAATTTAGCACGGAAGAATTTACAATGAAATCTGTAAAATGTTGATAATTAGACAATTGATTGATACTCATCCTATCAAAATCTTTTGATAGGATGATCTTGATAATCTATCTCGATAATCTTGATAATCTAAACAAATTATCAATAACAAATTTGGCACGGAAGAATTTACAATGGAATATGTAAAATGTTGATAATTAGACAATTGATTGATACTCATCCTATCACTGAACGAAATCTTTTATTCGCAAAAATACAATTTTGACATATTTGTAATTCTGATTGAAGGAACCGGGAAGGCTAAACAGCATAAACTGACTCGATGCTGTTTCGACTTTTGAGTCTCATCATTAGGAGGCTGCTGCACAATTGGATTGAAGTGCAACATCCCTAGACAGCTCAATAAGTTTTTTAGTAAACGTCAGTGTCCTAGTACATGGATGTCCTAATAATGAATGTCCTAGTAAACTGACTCTATGCTGTTTCGAATTTTGAGTCTCATCAGTAGAGGGATGCTACACAACTAGATAGAAGTGCAGCACCCCTAGACAGCTCAATAAGTCTTTCGAGTACACATCCATGTCCTAGTACATGGATGTGTACTCGAAAGACTTATTGAGCTGTCTAGGGGTTCACTACACTTCTATCCAGTTGTGCAGCATCCCTCTACTGATGAGACTCAAAAGTCGAAACAGCATAGATTCAGTTTATGCTGATTAGTATTCCCGATTCTTCAATCAGAATAGAAATTGGTGGGAAAAGTAGGTCATTTGTTTTATATTTGTAATTGTTGATATGAAATGGTAATCGATATGATTATGTAACTTATTGATATGATATGTAGGATGTTATCGTTTATAAAGTAGGAATGCCGGATCACTGTTTTTCATGTGGCACTTGCAATGAATGTTTTTAACTTGACTGGATTGCATCTGTGAGCTTAAATTCTTCTGATTGTGTCACGACATAATCCTTACATGTATTACTCTTCTTCTTGATACAGAAGGACGCTACTAATAAGTATGGCTGGGTATCATCAGCTGCTGATCCAGAGCTACATTTTACGTTTCGACCCTTATTATCTGTTACTCCGTACAATGGTGTTGATCAGATTCGAAATCAGGACGTCTCTATCGCAATATTCAACGTTACGATTCAAAGTAATATACAAAAATGTATATATACACTACTGGAGCAGCCAGCTTAGTGGATGTACCGTTGAATCGCGATTCAGACGTTCTAAGTTCAAATCTGATTAAAGTAGTAAATTATGTAACTTATTGATATGATATGTAGGTTGTTATCGTTTATAAAGTAGGAATGCTAATAGTCGTCACACTAATATAAAATAGCTGAATTGTATTTAATAAAAAAGCGGTCAGTAATTGGTCACACATGGCTAGTTACCAAATCCCCGATATTAAAATAGAAATATTTAATGTAAAAAAATGTGTATTTGATTTAATTTCAGAAAAACAAAACATATTTACCTAGTATCCATCGTTGCAATCCATAAATTACAGTGACAAGCAGCAAAACCGACATAATGCGATGTATGGAAGTACACGCTGTAATCACAACAACCATATCATCAGGGAACCAACAACAATTCAACGAATATTCTGTGTAAGGCATGGAGAGCGTGTTGATTTTGCATTTGGTGGGAACTGGACCTTAAAATCATTTGACTATCAAGGTATTCTAAAATTATAATTTGCCTGTCCAATTAATTTAAATTTAAAATTAATTTAAATTTAAGTTAATTTTAAAGAAATGAAAATTAGTATTTAAAATAAAATGTATTTAAGTTAAAAATAACCAATGCTGATCCATATTTAATATTTTATTTAGAATTTTGGATGTAATTTATTATATTTATTGTATATCAATAAATTATTGAATGAATCAATGAATCAAATGTGCGGAAACGGCGAGAGAGGAAACTTCTCTGTATAAGTCCGATGCAGAAAAAAACTTATTCGAACAATTCGACTCTCGTGATAACTCTATAAGGGACATACGGCAGCTGCGCTGCACAGCAGCTGACGGGATTTCTGCTGCATTTCATAACCAGCTCAATGATTACGGGATTGTGATCCGCGAGGTCCCCAGCGATGGTAACTCCCTATTTCACGCCCTCTCTGACCGTATGACGGGTAATTTCGATAATCACTCAGAGTATTGTGCGAATGTTTGCGACTACCTGAAGGCCAACAAGACGGAGTTTGGGCATTTTTTCAAAAACTTTGACAAATCGATCGCGCAGCTTGGCAAACCGCGTGTGCTTGCCGGAAATGAGGCACTGGTGGCCTTTGCTCGCCTCAAACGCGTTTCCATTGTCATTCACCAGGAAGGAATTATGCCGTGGATTATTAACAGCAGCACGATAAGCGAAGATTGCAGCCAAGATCCTTTACACACCCTTCATATAACGGAGAGCCTAGCTCCTTTGTTGAACGACAAGAGCGCTAGCAAAAACAGCTTTGAAGCGAATCGGCAAATCGAAGTTGAGGCGACGGAGTTTCACATTTCATATCACCGCAACGAGCAATACAGTAGCCTGCGAAGGATGAACAGCGACTGCGACGGACCAGCTTCAGTCAACCTTCGCGAATTCGGCCGCCGAGGGACACGACGCTGCCCACAATAGAAGGAAAGACATTGAGCGAATTTATTTGGTGACGTTGTTAATTCGTTTTATGTGTATATCAGTGTATTTTACTACTAATATCATGTAATGATTTCCAAAATAACAAATGCTGATCCATATTTAATATTTTATTTAGAATTTTGGATGAAATATATAATGTAATATATGTAATATATTATATTTATTGTAATATAAAAGAACTATTATGAATTGTTCATTAAATAATTAATTGTAAAAATGTCTTTATTTGCGATTTGTAAACGTCAAATTTGCTGGCCAACTTTAAATACATAATACTTTAGATAAATTTTACTGAATAAAATGTATAAAATATACAAAACGATATGATAGTAATATAATATATTACTATACATTATGTATAGTAATGTATGTATAGTAATGTCATGTGAACGTTAATAAATCATATAAACAATCATCGTAAACGGTGTGTCAACTCATTGTTGACACACCGTTTTTCAGTTTTTAGAAAACGGTATGCGTTTTTTGGATTTTGATTAAATCAGGCAAAATAAACTTTAAAGAAATTGTTTAGCAAGTGAACATTTGCATCCATTGTAAAGGCTTATTGTTTTAAGAGTTGCCGAAATATCAATTTTTTAAAGAGCTAGCAAAAAAATAAATAAATTAAAAATAATATAAAAATAAATAATATTTTTTATATCGTACCACATACAATAGTGTTGTAGACTCATAAAATTGTTACAACTGCAACGTTGCTGCAATGTCCACTTTACAATTTTATACAGGATCATACAAGAGAAACAACATTAACTTGCCGAGTAAAATTCCCAATAGATTGAATCCAACACAATCCTTTAAAGGGGATTGTCCTCTAACGGAAATTGGAGCATTCCAGGCTCGGCTGACAGGTAAATTTAGAGTTATGAATCAACATTTTATAACTTTCTATAAAGGTCAAGCATTACACAGTCAAGCAACACTCATTGATCAATGCTATTCTTCTCCAGCTCTAAGATGCATTCAAACTGCTGACAGCATATTAAAAGGTAAAAGAACCGTTGCATTAACCGTTTTGACACTACAAATAAATCAAATATTATACCAAATAAATTGTTTTAATATTTCAAATAAATAGTTTTAATATTTCAAACATAGTTTTAATATATCAATTTATATATTATTTAATATTATTATTTATATATTATTTGTACTTTTAATGTATAATATTAAAATAAATATTTTATTATAAGTTAATTATAATATTAATAATTAATAGAAAAATTTATTTATCCACATAGCCTTTCGGTATGGGATTGAGAAAAAATATTGCAGTCATTAAACTAGAAGTAAAAAATATTTAACATCAGTTATATAGACCTTAATACTTCAATAGGAATTTAGACAGGTGTGCGGATAATAAGAATCTGCGTAGTTTTTCAATCTCAGCTAATTCTAATTTAGACAAATGTGGGCAATAAAAATCATGCAGTAGGATGCACAAAGCCACAGAATATACATTTACATTGAATGGAGACTGAATGAATTGGAATATTAATAATTTAAAATTATTTCGCTGTTTCTACATTCTTTTATAACAAAATAGATTTATTAATATAAAATTGATAGAATGTTTTACTCGCTCTGCATTATTAGCGCTGTTATTTTCTGTTGATCGCTATTTTATAGGAATTAAAACCCGATATAATTGTGCGAATTTTATATTCGTTATATCCGGTTTGGATTATCGTAATAAGTTGATTTTTCTAAATCAACTACAATTTTTGGAATAATTTTAGAGGTTTAATAAGTTAATTATAGTTAACTTATAATTAATTATTTTTTATTACCTTCTGATCTGTAAAAATATAAGAAGTAATATGAATAAATAGCAGCCCAATTATAGCTGACTTATTTTTAAGCCTTACATAATATAATTGACTCATAAATGCTTAAAATACAAGTTCTGATGACATACATTCCTTATTCGAATACATGATATATTATTTATTAATCAATTCATAAAAATTGATTTTTATTTTAAATTATAACTTTATAATTATTTATTTATTATTTAGTTATTTTTTATTTAACATTATTTTTTATTTATAAATAATATAAAATACGTAGACTTAGTTAGTTATTTGATATTCAAGAAATAATCTAAAACAAAAATTAATCTAAGAAAGATTATCAAAAACTGCTCAATTGTCAAATATAAATTGTATTTAAACGGATGATGGCATAAAGAGTACAGATAAATGCCATACGTTGACATGCGCCTTTAGCTGATGGCCACGAAGATAGCATTTTAACAAATGTACTCTTATCATTTACTAAAATTTGTTTAATAGGAATTGGACTAGACAAAACTGTTGCCATTCGAATTGAACCGGGATTATTTGAATATTTGGGATGGTATGAGCGTTCGGGATTACCGAATTTATTAACACCGATGGAATTGTCAACGATGGGCTACAATATAGATTTGTCATATATTCCTTGTATTCACATGAATCAGCTTAACCCGAAAGAACATTATTTGGATTTTTACAATAGAAGCTACAAATCTGTCTTACATGCAATCGAAAGCACTAATAGAACAGGTAAGTATTATTGATTTTTTAAACAAATGAAAAATTAGTAAAGAAAAAACATTTTCTAAATATATTCTTCAATTTAAAATATTGCAATAATGTCCTCTTTAATTATTCTTAAATTTATAATACTGCAATTACATGTGATTTACTTTTGGACAAATAAATAAATGTATAAATAAATGAATAAATATAATAAATATATAAATAAATGTATATAGAAAGAAATAAAAATTTGTTTATTGCAAAACAAATATTTCAATTAGCTTTTAGTAGCAATTAAAAATTCAAAATCAAATTTAATTACAAAATTCTAAACTTTACGCAACTTTTTTATGGTTAAGGTTTATTATAAAATATTGCAAATAAAATAATATTAATATAAAACAAACTTAATATTGTAAATAAAATAATTGATTTTACAATGATCAACTTGAGTTTTCGCGATCTCGTGCTCGTCATGTAATAATTATCCTTGAGTAAATTCTTTTTAAATCATCGTGAAACATAAATGAGCACTCTTGAATTCTAAACTGATGAAGCTCAATAAGTTAAAGCCGACTATCGGTTCTGGATATTGAGCTTCAATTATTAATTTCTTTCAGTTATGGTGCACGATGATTTTCAATACCCGGCTACGTCCGTTGTACTAAAAATACGGATTGATAACTGCTGTTGACTAGCAGTTATCAGGAAATATCAACAGAAAATAAAATTAAAAAAAAATAAATAAAATTTAAAAAAATAAAAATAAAATTTCTACAAATTTTCCTATAAAAAGGAAATTTTGGAGAAAATTTTCAGGATTATAGTAATTAATTATTATTTAAATAATAATTTAAACACAGACAAATTACAAAAATATGTAAAAATAGATCAAAAAATAGTTAATAATCAGAAATAAAAATTTATCTTTTATTTTTTTATATGGAGACGGCTGCTTGCCGTCTATATATAGTCTGGTGCTTTTCTTACAGCTACTCCGATTACCTACACCGATGCTATCTATATTTGTCTCTGACCAAAGACGAAGACGATCTATTTTTGTCTCTGACCGTTGCGTTGAGATTATGTGTACACGGTAGTCAGCCATACTGTGCGTATGTCGTAAAGTTATAATAAAGGGAAGCTCACACGCATTGGATTGCCGGCGTTCCAAAACTCGTCATCTACGTCACTCGGAAAAAAACCTGCTTCTTCAAATGACGCTCCAAGCCGCCGGAGTTCTCTCAAGAATTGAGCCGAACTGTTTATTGCAAAACGAGGGCAACAAACCGGACGGCGCTACGTTGTTACCCTGGGACACCGGCCGTATCTTGCTATGGAATTTTACCTTCCTAAATACCCGGGCAGCCAGCTACAAGTCAAACGTCGTCTCTTTTGCAGGGGACCTCGGTTAGTGCGCTGAAGATAAGAAACAGGCCAAGTACAGCTATCTCGACGAGTGCCAATACTCGTTCACGCCCTTTGGGTTGAAACAGTCGGAGCGTTCAGTCCTGGCACAACGAAGCTCTTATGTGCGATCGGAACGAAACTTATTTGCTCTACCGGAGACGGCCAGACTCACTCATGGTTGACCCAACGAATAAGCGCGGCGATACAACGCGGAAACGCCGCCTGGATAAAATTGCATAAAATATAAAAGTATGGATAAAATTGAATTAATAGAATCATTAAATATTTTGATAAATCAAAATTATTTAAAAGTAGGAACATCTATATTTTGACAAATAAAAGGTGTTCCAATGGGTGGTAATAGTAGCCCAATTATAGCTGACTTGTTTTTAAGCTTTATAGAATATGAATTTGTTCATAACTGTGTAAAAACTAAATCTAAACAATATAAATATATGAAATATATGTTTCGATACATTGATGATATATGTGTATTTAATTCTAATAATTTTTATTCAATTAGTGAACACATTTTCCCAGAAAGCATTATTCTTAACAAAACCAATATTAATGATAAAGAAGGTGTATATCTAGATATGAACATTAAATTAACATTAACTAAAACTACTATTAATTTATATCGTAAAGATGACATATTTAAATTTACAAGAAACATATTTTTGCATGAGCATTTATGCATACCATATAATATAAAATATAATACATTAAATAATGAAATTTTAAGAATTGCAACAATATGTAACGATATTGGCTTTCTTCAAAATCATTTAAATAATTTAATAGATACATATTTTAAAGTAGGTTACTATAAAAATAACATCAAGCAGAAAATAGTAAAATATATAAATCAACACAATAATATAAAGAATAAATTTAAACTCTTAAGTGGCAAATTTTTATGGATGGATAATTAAATAATATACTTTGTATTAGAATAAGATACTAGATAGTTATTTCAGAGGAAATACATCATTAGCATGTATTTGGCCCCGCTGCTATGTTGGGTAGAGGAGTTAGGGGTCGAAACATGATAGCAGAGCAGTTCCTTCTGATGACGACCTTGAATCCCTATTCTCAGTTCACCTCATTACATAGCAGTTCATCCTGATGACCTCTAATTCTTATTCTGATACAACGCCTGTTATTTATTAGTCAATTCATAAAAATGACTTTTTAAATTTCAATTTTTTATTTTAACTTGATTTAAATTATAGAAAATCTAAAAACAATTATTAATTTTATTATTTAATTATTAAATTTTGATTTAGCATTATTATGTTTTGTTTATTTTTTAATTATATTAAATACGTGGATTTAGTTAGCTGATATAATTTAAATTTTATTAATTTTTACTATTTCTTTATAATTAAACTAAAAGTAATAAACAATTCAGGCTTTAGCATAATGCTCTGCGGCCACGCGGCTACGTTAGAAGTGTGCACAAGACAACTATGTGGAAACGCACCCAGATCATATCAAGAGTTCAATAATGTTATTAGGAAAGTTTCTTACCTTGGACTTAACATGTGTGAAAAGAACCCGATTACAGATGTTTGGAAACTTAAAGAACCTCCAATACCGCCTATTCAACACGCGAGTAATCTTGGATTTGATTGGAAAATTTTGCTATAGAAGAGAAATAATTGTTCTATAATGTTCTGAAATGAAAAACGTACTATTTAAAAATTATCATATAAAATTTCAATTGTCTACATTGATTGACATACCTTTTTATAGAAAGAATATTTTGTTATTTTGGTCAACAACGTTAGTATTTGATAATTTTACATTTTTGACTGTACAACATTTATGTGGAATTGTAATACTCTTTGAAATTCGATTTAAAAAATATACATTTAGGTGATAATTAAATGTATTTAGAGACTTGATATTTTTGAAAAGTATTTTATAATTTTGTAAAAACGGATGTTTCATGTTACTATAAAATAATTTTTTACGGTATCCGAGAAAAAGTATTTTGTTTATTTTTGAATAATTTATTTAGAATAATTTCTTAAAATAATTTTGTAAATACACGTATGCAATAAAATATATATTATATATAATATTATATTAATAATATTATAAAAAATATAATATTATTATATAATATTTTATAATATTATTAATATTATAATATAA